>JAMWET010007676.1:20000-31307 GCA_024036415.1 Prochilodus magdalenae | reverse complement strand
TTTCATTCCGAGGGTCGCGCCAAAGGACACACCTCCATCTCTATTTTCATCTCCCGGTACTCCACACGGAACACACCACCCCCCCATCATTCTCCTTCATCTCCAGGTTCCACCCCACCAACCAACGGACACACCCCCAACTATCCTCTCCTCCTCCTCATTCCGCCGGTCACTCAACAACACCCACCCCCATCTACTTGCATTCCGGTCATCCAACTGACCCACCCCCTCAATCTCTTCACTTCCGGCCACACTCCAACACGGGACCACCACCCCTTCTCTTCATCACCTCCTTTGTCATCTCCAACGGAAACACCCCCTATCTATTTCCTTCCGTCACTCCAACGGACACACCCCCTTCTCTTTCATTCCGCGTCACTCCCACGGACACACCCTTCATCTCTTTTCATTGGTCCCGTCCACACTCCAACGGACACGGGGCCCCCATCTCTTTCATTCCGGTCACCTCCACGGACACACCCCCCATCTCTTTCATTCTGTCACTACTTCGTCACTCCCCCTCTCTTTCATTCGGTACACACCCCATTTCTCTCTTCCGGTCACTTTCCGACACTTCATCTCTTTCAAAACGGACACACACGGACCACCCCATCTCTTTCATTCCGGTCCACTCCAACGGACACACCCCCCATCTCTTTCATTCCCTGGTCACTTCCAACGGACACACCCCCATCTCTTTCATTCCGGTCACTCCAACGTACACCCCCCCAACTCTCTTTCATTTCCGGTCACCTCCCAACGGACCACACCCCCATCTCTTTCCCCATTCCGGTCACTCCAACGGACCCACCACCCCCCATCTCTTTCATTCCACACTGCATCCCCATCTGGTTCATTCCGGTCACGGTCCAACGGACACATACCCCCCCCTTCCTCTTTCATTCCGGTCAACCACCAACGGACACACCCCCATCTCTTTGTCATTCCCCTAATCACTCCAACGGACAACACCCCCATCCTCTTTCATTCCGGTCACTCCAACGGACACAAAGAAGCCCAATCTCTTTCTTCCATTCCAGTCCACGGCCACAAAAAAAAGTCTTCAAAACGTCACTCCACGTGCCACACCCCCATCTCTTTCATTGTCCCACTGTCACTCCAACGGACACACCCCCCATCTCTTTCATTTCCAGTGACTCCAACGTCCACACCCCCCCCCCCATACCGGTGGACTCCAGTCACAACACCCATCTCTTTCATTCCGGTCACTCCACACAGACAGACACATGACCCCCATATCCATGTCTTTCACTCCGTGTCACATCCAACGGACCCACCCCCCATCTCTTTCATTCCTGTCATCACTCCAACCACGGACACACCCCCCATCTCTTTTCATTTCCGGTCACCTCCAACGAAACACACCCCCTATCTCTTTCACTCCCGGTCCACTCCAACGGACACACACCCCCATTCTCTTTCATTCCGGTCACTCCAACGGACGACACCCCCATCTCTTTCTTCCGGTCACTCCTAACGGACACACCCCCATCTCTTTCATCCTGGTCACTCCAACGGTACACCACCCCTTCTCTTTCATTCCTGTCAACCCACGGACACAGGACATGTGCAACCCACATCTCTTTGCATGTCCGGTCACTCCAACGGGACACACCCCCATCTTTTCATTCCTGTCACTCCAACGGACCACCCCCATCTCTTTCATTCCGGTCACTCAACGGACACACCCCCCAATCTCTTTCATTCCGGTCACTCCAACGAATCACACCCCCATCTCTTCATTCCTGGTCACTCCAACGACACACCCACATCTCTTTTATTCCGTCCACTCCAACGGACACAACCCCCATCTCTTTCATTCCTGTCACTATCCAACGACACACCCCATCTGCCTTCATTCCTGTCACCCAACGGACACACCCCCATCTCGGTTCATTCCTGTCACTCCAGACGGACACACCCCCATCTCTTTCATTCCCGGTCACTCCAACGGACACACCCCCAACACTTTAATTCCTGACACTCCAACAGACACACCCCCATCACTTACATTCCTTTAACTCCAACAGAAACACCCCCATCTCTTTCATTCCGGTCACTACAACGAACACACCCCCAACACTTTCAAACTGGTCACACCAACGGACACACCCACAACACATTCAATCCAGTCACACCAACGGACACACCCCCCATCTCTTTCATTCCTTGTCCACTCCAACGGACACACCCCCTCTCTCTTTCATTCCGGTCACTCACACAACGGACACACCCCCATCTACTTTCCATTCCGGGTCACTCCAACGAACACACCCCCATCTCTTTCATCCTGGTCACTCCAACGGACACACCCACATCTCTTTCATTCCAGTCACTCCAACGGACACGCCCCCATCTCTTTCATTCCTGGTCACTCCAACGGACACACCCCCATCTCTTTCATTCCTGTCACTCCAACGAACACACCCCCATCTCTTTCATTCCTGGTCACTCCAACGGACACACCCACATCTCTTTTATTCCGGTCACTCCAACGGACACACCCCCATCTCTTTCATTCCGGTCACTTACCAACGGGACCACACCCCCGATCTCTTTCATTCCGGTCCACTCCAACGGACACACCCCCATCTCTTTCATTCCGCTCACTCCAACGGACCCACACCCCCCATCTCTTTCATTCCTGGTCACTCCAACCGGGACACCACCGCACATCTCTTTCATTCCGGTCACTCCAACGGACACACCCCCAATCTCTTTCATTCCGGTCAATCCAACGGCGTCACAACCCCACACCCCTTCTCTTTCATTCCTGTCACTCCAACGGACACACTCCCCATCTCTTTCATTCCTGTCACTCCACGTGACACACCCCCTTCTCTTTCATTCCGGTCACTCTCCAACGCGACACACCCCCATCTCTTTCATTGTCCGGTCACTCCAACGGACACCACCCCCATCTCTTTCATTCCCCGGTCACTCCAACGGACCGACACCCCCAATCTCTTTCATTCCCGGTCACTCCAACGAACACACACCCCCATCTCTTTTCATTCCGGTCACTCCAACGGAGGACACACCCCCATCTCTTTCACTCCGGGTCACTCCAAACGGACACAACCCCCATCTCTTTCATTCCGGTCACTCCAACGTGCTGCACAGAGCCCCCATCGGCTCTTTCACTCCGGTCCACTGAACGTCAACGGACACACCCCCATCTCTGCAACCACTCCCTCCACACCCAGATGCCAGAACTAGCTTGAAAGGAACTAGCTGACGGCGATGACCGTCACCTTATTCAAATGTCACCTAGCAACCAAAAGATGACATCAAGTGCCCTACAGAAAGACTGGCAAGCAACAGCTGGGGTAAAATGCACAACGAGGATGATTGGAAACTGACTCCTGGAGGCCTTTAGGTTATTTAGACCATCAGTCATTCAGTCTAAATAAAAAATCTGAAATACAAAACTTACATCTGGAATTTGGGAGAGATGTTTCCAGTAGTTTGTAGTTTAAGCCAAGCACAGACTGACCGGCTCAGTCTTCCTACATGCCAGACATAGGAGACCTGGCTACTCCTGGCTACAGGACTACCAGTAGAAAGTCCACACACAGTAAGTCCTCCAGCAGAAGGTTCACCATACACATATACAATGAAGGTGTGGCCAAGACCTTTGTACCAGACAGTATGGCTCAGATGACTATAGAAGTGTTTCCCAACCCTGATCCTGGAGAGGCGAACCTGCCCGGCACATATGTTGTGAGCTGTATGAATCAGATGTGTTGGGAACATAGGAATCTCTAAAATGTGCAGAGCTGGGTGCTTCCTGGGCCAGGGCTGGGAACACTGGATTAGAGTAACAAAACGACCACGTGACCACTGATACCAGTACAGCGTTTCCATCGCACACTAACTCAAGTGTAAATACAGTCTCTGTGAATCATGCAGGCTGCAGTTCACACTCAGCTCCTCAGACTCTGAGCACATGAAGATGACAGCCCTCACCTCACCATCAGACTCTGTTCCAGTCGGAGCTGAAGTTGTAGCAGAGCAGCTGAACTGGAATCATGAAGCACGTCTCAGTAAACAGAGGAGCCAAAACAGGAAATTACACATACAAGAGAGGACTAAGCTTCATTACTGCTGTCCAGTGCTCGTAGTGGACTGTGTACTCACCTGAGCTCCGATTCCCAGCTGAAGGCAGTTCCCTGTGGGAACAGCCGCTTCCTGAAAGTGCTGCGAGCCTCGAGCGCGGATTACCGTAATGAACCGAATATGTGCTCCTGCTGGAGTGGAGTAGGTGGAAAACCTACTCCATATTACCTATTAACCATATTTTGTCCTTTGATTAACCATCATCATCATCATCATCATCATCATCACCATCATCACTTATCATCAAAACAATAGTTGCACCCAGAAGGAAGTGTCTGATTGTTATTGTCAGTGTTACTGAAGTGCCAGTGCTATTGGGAAGGAAGATAAAAGTTGCCAGGAAAAAAACAAATGATGATAAATTTAGACTGATATGGGTCATTATTAGATTAGATTAGATTAGATTCAGCTTTATTGTCATTGTGCAGAGTACAGGTACAGATCCAATGAAATGCAGTTAGCATCTAACCAGAAGTACAGTATTATTTACATAAAGAGCCTTAGTAATAAATATATACATATAATGTAAGCATATCTATATGCATATATATGAATGTATAAGAGCAGCAACAAATGAATGTTTGAACTGTAAGAGTAGCACAAGTAGACAGTATGTACACAATAAAAATAACATCTGAGGAAGAGATAATTTGAGAACATGTATGTAGACATGAGTGTACAGTCTGTAAACAAGAGTGTACAGAATGTAAACATGAATATACAGTATGTAAACATGAGTGTACAATATGTATACATGAGTATACAGTGTGTAAATATGAGTATACAGTATGTAAACATGAATATACAGTCTGTATACATGACTATACAGTATGTAAACATGAGTGTACAGTATGTAAACATGAGTGTACAGTATGTATACATGACTATACAGTATGTAAACATGAGTGTACAGTATGTAAACATGAGTATACTGTATATAAACATGACTATACAGTATGTAAACATGAGTGTACAGTATGTAAACATGAGTGTACAGTATGTAAACATGAGTGTACAGTATGTATACATGACTATACAGTATGAATAATCAAATAATCCATTTTTATTCATGATTTATACTTAGTGGTGAAATGTGCAGCTAAACATGTATAAAATCTGTACACAATGGTTATTGTGTATATGCTCAGGTCCAGATATACATAAATTGGATACATACGATATACCTAATAGAATATGATCAAATCCATTATCTGTGTCCTGTAAGTCATATTAGTGTTTTATTTCATCTCATATTTATTTTATCGTTATGTCACATGGTTTTAGGCTGCACTATACTGCTGCTGTCTGTGTGTATTATCTACAAAGTGTGAGCTGATGGATCACTCGGCATGTTCTGCCGGCGACTTCTTTGCGTCTTCTTTCAAAAGTTCTGTTTAAGTAGACCTGACAGGACTGAAACCTTTATGCCTGAAAAACTACAAATATTGTTGGGGGAAAGTAGAAAAAAAAATATGATAATAATAATAATAATAATAATAATAACACCAATAATAACAACAACACCAATAATAATAATAATAATTATTATTATTATTATTATTATTATTATTATTATTATGTTAGTGTTATCATTGTTTTTCCAATTCTAATGGAAATGGTTTGGCCATTACAACCACAGACTGAAAAGTTACTATTTCTGAGATACAAGGTTTTGTTCTGATAGAGTCCAGTGGCTGCTTGCCCTCCGGCCTGTGAGCTGTCTCATTCCACCAGTCCTGTACTATCTGCAAAAAGCCAACAGCAACAGCACTGTTTAAGTAGTACACACAATGTAAACAAATCAGATCAATGTAAACAAATGTAAACGTAAATCCACTTTAAATATGTAAATTAAGATGAACCACTCTCTCCCTGTTAGTGCAGGAAGGTTCTCGATGTCTTTGTCTCTACTCCCCAGTGAATATTGCCCTCTACAGGCCACCTGCTGCCATTTCCTTTTTAGGTGCACCATCATCCGGAAGTACAATGTTTGCTGTCTGTAAGTGTGGAATATTTACTCCTGCTCATGTGCAAAGTGTGTAAAGTCTGCAGACGGCATCTGTGTGTGAACACATGATATTATTATGCATGCAGGGGGTTAGTATATACTCCATGATGTCAGACAGTGATAATGCAGGTCAGAATATTCTCTATGACATCATATATTGATGAAGCAGGTCATGAAATTCTCTATGATGTCAAACAGTGATGATTCGGGTCAGGATATTCTCCATGATGTCAGACAATAATGCTGCAGGTCAGGAAGCTCTCTATGATGTCAGACAGTAATGCTGCAGGTTAGGAAGCTCTCTATGATGTCAGACAGTAATGCTGCAGGTCAGGAAGCTCTCTATGATGTCAGACAGTAATGCTGCAGGTCAGGAAGCTCTCTATGATGTCAGACAGTAATGCTGCAGGTTAGGAAGCTCTCCATGATGTCAGACAATAATGCTGCAGGTTAGGAAGCTCTCTATGATGTCAGACAGTAATGCTGCAGGTTAGGAAGCTCTCTATGATGTCAGACAGTAATGCTGCAGGTTTGGAAGCTCTCTATGATGTCAGACAGTAATGCTGCAGGTCAGGAAGCTCTCTATGATGTCAGACAGTAATGCTGCAGGTCTGGAAGCTCTCTATGATGTCAGACAGTAATGCCGCAGGTCAGGAAGCTCTCTATGGTGTCAGACAGTAATGCTGCAGGTCAGGAAGCTCTCTATGATGTCAGACAATAATGCTGCAGGTCAGGAAGCTCTCTATGATGTCAGACAGTAATGCTGCAGGTCAGGAAGCTCTCTATGGTGTCACAGAACAGTAATTGCTGCCAGGTCTGGAAGCTCTCTCTATGATGTCAGGGGGATTTCAGTTAATGCTGCTGCAGGTCAGGAAGCTCTCTATGATGTCAGACAATAATGCTGCAGGTCAGGAAGCTCTCTATGATGTCAGACAGTAATGCTGTAGGTCTGGAAGCTCTCTATGATGTCAGACAGTAATGCTGCAGGTCTGGAAGGTCTCTATGATGTCAGACAGTAATGCTGCAGGTCTGGAAGCTCTCTATGGTGTCAGACAGTAATGCTGCAGGTTAGGAAGCTCTCTATGATGTCAGACAATAATGCTGCAGGTCAGGAAGCTCTCTATGGTGTCAGACAGTAATGCTGCAGGTCAGGAAGCTCTCCATGATGTCAGACAATAATGCTGCAGGTCAGGAAGCTCTCTATGATGTCAGACAGTAATGCTGCAGGTTAGGAAGCTCTCCATGATGTCAGACAATAATGCTGCAGGTTAGGTAGCTCTCTATGATGTCAGACAGTAATGCCGCAGGTTAGGAAGCTCTCTATGATGTCAGACAGTAATGCTGCAGGTCTGGAAGCTCTCTATGATGTCAGACAGTAATGCTGCAGGTCAGGAAGCTCTCTATGATGTCAGACAGTAATGCTGCAGGTCTGGAAGCTCTCTATGATGTCAGACAGTAATGCTGCAGGTCAGGAAGCTCTCTATGGTGTCAGACAGTAATGCTGCAGGTCAGGAAGCTCTCTATGGTGTCAGACAGTAATGCTGCAGGTCAGGAAGCTCTCTATGATGTCAGACAGTAATGCTGCAGGTCTGGAAGCTCTCTATGATGTCAGACAGTAATGCTGCAGGTCAGGAAGCTCTCTATGATGTCAGACAATAATGCTGCAGGTCAGGAAGCTCTCTATGATGTCAGACAGTAATGCTGCAGGTCTGGAAGCTCTCTATGATGTCAGACAGTAATGCTGCAGGTCTGGAAGCTCTCTATGATGTCAGACAGTAATGCTGCAGGTCTGGAAGCTCTCTATGGTGTCAGACAGTAATGCTGCAGGTTAGGAAGCTCTCTATGATGTCAGACAATAATGCTGCAGGTCAGGAAGCTCTCTATGGTGTCAGACAGTAATGCTGCAGGTTAGGAAGCTCTCTATGATGTCAGACAGTAATGCTGCAGGTCTGGAAGCTCTCTATAATGTCAGACAGTAATGTTGCAGGTCAGGAAGCTCTCTATGATGTCAGACAGTAATGCTGCAGGTTAGGAAGCTCTCTATGATGTCAGACAGTAATGCTGCAGGTCTGGAAGCTCTCTATGATGTCAGACAGTAATGCTGCAGGTTAGGAAGCTCTCTATGATGTCAGACAGTAATGCTGCAGGTCAGGAAGCTCTCTATGATGTCAGACAGTAATGCTGTAGGTCAGGAAGCTCTCTATGATGTCAGACAGTAATGCCACAGGCCAGCAAGCTCTCTATGATGTCAGACAGTAATGCTGCAGGTCAGGAAGCTCTCTATGATGTCAGACAGTAATGCCACAGGCCAGCAAGCTCTCTATGATGTCAGACAGTAATGCTGCAGGTCAGGAAGCTCTCTATGATTTTAGACAGTAATGCTGCAGGTCAGGAAGCTCTCTATGATGTCAGACAGTAATGCTGCAGGTCAGGAAGCTCTCTATGATGTCAGACAGTAATGCTGCAGGTTAGGAAGTTCTCTATGATGTCAGACAGTAATGCTGCAGGTTTGGAAGCGCTCTATGATGTCAGACAGTAATGCTGCAGGTTAGGAAGCTCTCTATGATGTCAGACAGTAATGCTGCAGGTCAGGAAGCTCTCTATGATGTCAGACAATAATGCTGCAGGTCAGGAAGCTCTCTATGATGTCAGACAGTAACAGTTAATGCTTGCAGGTCTGGAAGTTTTCTTATGATGTCAGACAGTAATGCTGGCAGGTTTGGGAAGCGGCTTCTATGATGTCAGACAATAATGCTGCAGGTTTTGGAAGCTCTCTATGATGGTCAGACAGTAATGCTGCAGGTCAGGAAAGATCTCTATCTATGATGTCAGACAATTAATGCTGCAGGTCTGGAAGTTCTCTATGATGTCAGAACAGTAATGGCCGCAGTGAGTCAGGAAGCTTCTCTATGATGTCAGACAGTAAATGTTGGCAGGTTAAGGAAAGCTCTCTATGATGTCAGACAGTAATGGTGCTGCAGGTTTTAGGAAGAAAGCTCTCTATGATGGTCAGACAGTAATGCATGTAATGGGCAGGTTAGGAAGCTCTCCATAATGATTGTTAGGAAGCATGATGTCAGACAGTAATGCCGCAGGTCTGGAAGCTCTCTATGATGTCAGACAGTAATGTGGCAGGTTAGGAAGCTCTCTATGATGTCAGACAGTAATGCTGCAGGTTAGGAAGCTCTCTATGATGTCAGACAGTAATGCTGCAGGTCAGGAAGCTCTCTATGATGTCAGACAGTAATGCCACAGGCCAGGAAGCTCTCTATGATGTCAGACAGTAATGCTGCAGGTTAGGAAGCTCTCTATGATGTCAGACAGTAATGCTGCAGGTTAGGAAGCTCTTTATGATGTCAGACAATAATGCTGCAGGTTTGGAAGCTCTCTATGATGTCAGACAGTAATGTCGCAGGTCTGGAAGCTCTCTATGATGTCAGACAGTAATGCTGCAGGTCTAGAAGCTCTCTATGATGTCAGACAGTAATGTCGCAGGTCTGGAAGCTCTCTATGATGTCAGACAGTAATGCTGCAGGTTAGGAAGCTCTCTATGATGTCAGACAGTAATGCTGCAGGTCAGGAAGCTCTCTATGATGTCAGACAGTAATGCTGCAGGTTAGGAAGCTCTCTATGATGTCAGACAGTAATGCTGCAGGTTAGGAAGCTCTCTATGATGTCAGACAGTAATGCTGCAGGTTAGGAAGCTCTCTATGATGTCAGACAGTAATGCTGCAGGTCTGGAAGCTCTCTATGATGTCAGACAGTAAGGCTGCAGGTCAGGAAGCTCTCTATGATGTCAGACAGTAATGCTGCAGGTCTGGAAGCTCTCTATGATGTCAGACAGTAATGCTGCAGGTCTGGAAGCTCTCTATGATGTCAGACAGTAATGCTGCAGGTCAGGAAGCTCTCTATGATGTCAGACAGTAATGCTGCAGGTTAGGAAGCTCCCTATGATGTCAGACAGTAATGCTGAAGACTAGGGAGCTCTCTTATGCCTCATAGCTCTGTAGTCACTTAAAATCTCACTGCCAGACAGAATTGAAAATGGAGACACTACATATTCAGGAAGAGTTTGAACCGTGTTTCTGAGATAACATTCCCAGCTGAGTTCACGGACCCCTGAGGGAAAATCTTTTTCTCCTTTTAAGAAGCTTCTTTCACCTTCACCATGACTGCTTGTTGTGTGAAATACTCCCATCCAAATGCAATGTTCTTTATAATAGTTTGAGAGCATTAATATCTAGTACCTGATTTATTTCATAGATATATGCTTTTAGCATTGTGTCTGGATACTTTTGACCTATAATAAAAACAATGTTTATGAAAACAAATCTTGTTTTTTGAAAGAAGCAGCTGAATCTGCAAGTGTATGAAAGTGTATCGCCATTAGGGTCTACCAGCAGTGGCTAAAATCCTGGTCTATAGGAAATTCTCATCTGAATTGTGCCAGGGAAGGCATCCACCAAATCTGTCCCAACTGCACAATCTTGGATGCAAGATTTATGTGGCCTACATCCATTAACTTGTCCTGCCCATGCCAAATCCATACAGACTACTAAGCATGTTTTTTGTCTGGTGAGTTTACCTCACATATACACATTTAAAGAGGATTTATGCTTTCAATGTACAGGGGTTGGACAATGAAACTGAAACACCTGGTTTTAGACCACAGTCATTTATTAGTATGGTGTAGGGCCTCCTTTTGCGGCCAATACAGCGTCAGTTGGTCTTGGGAATGACATATACTGCGTCCTGCACAGTGGTCAGAGGGATTTTAAGCCATTCTTCTTGCAGGATAGTGGCCAGGTCACTGCGTGATGCTGGTGGAGGTTCGTCCTTCTTGGTGGTATGCTGACATTACCCTGGATACCGTTTTTTTTTTTTTTTTTTTTTTGCCTCTTGATACATCACAAAAAAGACTGCTGTCTTGGTCACAGATGCGCCAGCAAGACGTGCACCAACAGTTTGTCCTCTTTTGAACTCTGGTATGTCACCCATAATGCTGTGTGCATTGCAGTATTTTGAGCAGAACTGTGCTCTTACCTGCTAACTGAACCTTCACACTCTGCTCTTACTGGTGCAATGTGCAATTAATGAAGATTGGCCACCAGGCTGGTCCAATTTAGCTGTGAGACCTCCCACAATAAAATGACAGGTGT
>JAMWET010007676.1:0-12500 GCA_024036415.1 Prochilodus magdalenae | reverse complement strand
TAAGCTTGTGAGATTCTTTACATAGAATTCGATGTTTTTTTTCTTGTCATTTGTTATGAAAATATGTTGTGGGCAGCTGTACTGCCTCCAACTGCAAGACCCTGAAGAGAATGGTCCGGAGGGTGGAATTCTTCACAGACAGATATATATATATATATATATATATTTCTATATGTTTATGGCTGGTAAACACAGTTGCATTATTTTAGTGAAGTATGTGTAGCAAGGTTTTGGGTCTCAGAAATTCAGTTTTACTTACTCAAAATCCCACTGAATGTTTCTCCATGGTTTCTCCATGAGTGACCCTGCACCTGCAGTAAAAGACACACAACACACCCATGATCTTTAACTTATTATAATCTACTATTAAATTGATCAGTAAAAATGTTTTCTGAATGAATAAATTGTCAGATATATGCATGTATCATGGTTAGGCACTAGAGACAACTAAGATATGAGCATATGGGAATCTTTCAAACCTTACACTCATTAAAAACAGGAAGATTTATGAATATGCAAGATAATGTAATTTCGTTAATGCCCCTGTGATTCCCAGTTTCCAGATCCCATCATGTACTGACAACAAACGATACGCTACAGTAACACATCTGACATAAATATTAACTTGTAGAATCCTAATAAGCCATCCCAGAAAAGATGCCCAAGTGCAGGAGTTGTTATTGCTTTGGAGTTGGTGGAGCTGAATGACCATGCAAGTGTTTGGAACCTCACCCTCCACTCTGTACACCTCACACTCAGTCAGCTGTAAGTCGTTGCCGTGCATCTTCACCGGATCAAACTGATATGTTCCTGGGTTGCTGTTAACAGTGGCTGTATTGTTATAGAGAAACACTAAGGATATGAAATTTGGGCCTGCAGCTCCATCATTGTGTGAACGTTGAGCTTCTCCACTAATCACACGCAGGGGATCTCTCTTCATCTCTTTCTCGTTGAAGCTGAACAGGAAGGCTTTCTCGTCAGCTATATTCTGGTTCGTCTGGGCATAGTCCCTGCTGGTGTAAGCCCCAAAAATATACCCAGAGTTATTGTAGGCTACGGTAACAGTGGGACCCTGCCGATCACACTTTCTATGGAAAGCATCTGCAGTGTAGCCATGAACACTGGCTTTGAACAGCAGGCTGAGTCTGCCAGACCCGAGCATGGAGCAGAGCTTCCTCTCCTGCTCTCTGGACAGTTTGGATGTCACTGTGCTCATGGTGATCCAGCTACGGAGGGCAAACCTGTAAAAGAAGACACACCATCTCCTGAGAACAATGGCTAAACAGAACCTGAGCTCTACAGTCTGAATCCTACAGCTACAATAAAGGGCTGTATTAAAGCAAACACTGGCTTCCAGAATAGCCCGTCACTAAACATGCAGTACAGAGCTTATTTAGTAAGTGAGGCTTATAGTCCTACCTGAATAAGAGATGCTGATTCCTCTTGTTGAACAGAACGGGAATTCCTCTTGTTGAACAGAACGGGATACAGAAAGGCAGACCAGTTTCCGTTTCATCAGAAACGAAACTAAACTTCAATAGTATCTGCAGGCTATGCAAAGACTGACAAGGAGGGGCCTTACTGCAAAGAAGCCAGTCTTAACCCCTAATGCACTGGTGAGCTGCTTTGTTAGTGATCCCAAACAAGAACCAACACTGCACCACTACCCCATGAAACAGCTTAATAGCCCAGGCAGAGAATGACCCATGCAGTACATGCATATCGTCGCTGTCCAAAGAAAAACAAAATGGCAACTTTACAGGAGAGGCCAAAAACCTCATTCATTTGAATGGAAGTCAATGGAACCAGACGTCTTTCCAAGCAGTTTAGGGTAATTTCTGTTGGTCCGTTCTTCATAAAATTTCCACACAGTGTAAACAGCAGCTCATGTTATCAAATAAGGCATAAAAGTAATAATCAACAAAAATGGAGATACAAATGGAGATACATACAACGATGGTATATAAAGGGGTATATATATATATATATATATAGGGGTATATATTACCCCTCTCCCATGTCCCTGGCCAAACAAGCCAGATAGCAGGCTGCTACAGTGTGGAAACTGTTATTGCTCTTATTGTTATGTGCAAACTGTGCAAAACTGACTCTGGTGCTGACTGAAAGGTCTGGAGTAAAGTCCATCCTTATCAGACCTGGTCCAGCCTAGAGGAGTTCGGTTGCAATTCACATCAAGCAAGTCAGTGTGCTGCTGTGTGTTCCTTTTTATGTATGTAGAAAATGTCTCTCTGTTGCTTTAACTAAAGACCAGACAGTTGATATTAGACTGCTAGGTGAGATTAGAATGTTTATGGCTTTGAGGCACCAGCTTGACACGCCCTTAACACACCAGATATGAGAGGTTCCGTTTGTGTACTGTATATGTTCTCCCCTTCTGATTTATCATGAATTAAACGCTCTTCTTCATTCATACTGTAATTAGCAGTAGGGCTGATGCCCTTTTTGGGGACCCTTTAACCTTCTGTAGTGCTTATTAATAAACCTATGCTGTGACATAGCTGTGAAGTAAGCACTGCAGTGGTGCTGACATGATGGTGGTGTGTTAGTGTGTGTTGTGCTAGTGTGAGTGGATCAGACACAGCAGTGCTGCTGGAGAATGCATGCAGAATGGTGGTGGTTCCATCAGACCCAAGTTGTCCTGAATTGCTTGAGAAGCAGTATGGAGAGTTATGATGAATGGTGTGGCCTGCACGTTCACCTGACATGGACCCAATAAAGGCATTCCACTATCAAGCCTTGTTTGAATGCTGATAATTCACGTCTCTTTCCCATGAGCACACTGGCCAGTGTTTAAACTTGCTCACTAGATACCACCTCACAACTTATACCAGTATACTAACCCCTGAAGTAACACCTCTTCATAATCAGTTTACATACAGCTATCACATGACTTTTGCTACATCGATGTTGTGATATTCATTTAAGAAGCGGCAGCTAATTACATGTAAACAATAAATGTAAATGAACAATAGTGAACTTGAGTTACAGTACAGTAAAGATCAAACTAATATAAAAATGACACACTGAACAGTGCAGTGGACCATAATGAGCAATACTGAGCAATCCTCTTATGTTATGCAATGATGCTTAATATGAATGTATAAGTACTAAGAAAAAACAGAGAGGTTGTAAGAGTTTGTAAGCTGAAGCCTCCATGTCTGAACTATTTGCTATTTTAAACACAGATGTTGTAGATCGGGATACTCTCTTTATCTATTATAAAGTGATGCTGCGGGTCAGGATGCTATCTATAAGGTCAGACAGCGATGCTGCGGGGCAGGATGCTATCTATAAGGTCAGACAGCGATGCTGCGGGGCAGGATGCTATCTATAAGGTCAGACAGCGATGCTGCGGGGCAGGATGCTATCTATAAGGTCAGACAGCGATGCTGCGGGCCAAGATGCTATCTATAAGGTCAGACAGTGATGCTGCGGGCCAGGATGCTATCTATAAGGTCAGACAGCGATGCTGCGGGCCAGGATGCTATTTATAAGGTCAGACAGCGATGCTGCGGGTCAGGATGCTATCTATAAGGTCAGACAGTGATGCTGCGGGCCAGGATGCTATCTATCAGGTCAGACAGTGATGCTGCGGGTCAGGATGCTATCTATAAGGTCAGACAGTGATGCTGCGGGGCAGGATGCTATCTATAAGGTCAGACAGTGATGCTGCGGGCCAGGATGCTATCTATAAGGTCAGACAGTGATGCTGCGGGCCAGGATGCTGTCTATAAGGTCAGGCAGCGATGCTGCGGGGCAGGATGCTATCTATAAGGTCAGGCAGTGATGCTGCGGGTCAGGATGCTATCTATAAGGTCAGACAGTGATGCTGCGGGGCAGGATGCTATCTATAAGGTCAGACAGTGATGCTGCGGGGCAGGATGCTATCTATAAGGTCAGACAGTGATGCTGCGGGGCAGGATGCTATCTATAAGGTCAGACAGTGATGCTGCGGGGCAGGATGCTATCTATAAGGTCAGACAGCGATGCTGCGGGTCAGGATGCTATCTATAAGGTCAGACAGTGATGCTGCAGGTCAGGATGCTATCTATAAGGTCAGACAGCGATGCTGCGGGCCAGGATGCTATCTATAAGGTCAGACAGTGATGCTGCGGGCCAGGATGCTATCTATGAGGTCAGACAGTGATGCTGCGGGTCAGGATGCTATCTATAAGGTCAGACAGTGATGCTGCGGGGCAGGATGCTATCTATGAGGTAAGACAGTGATGCTGCGGGGCAGGAGGCTATCTATAAGGTCAGACAGTGATGCTGCGGGGCAGGATGCTATCTATAAGGTCAGACAGTGATGCTGCGGGGCAGGATGCTATCTGTATAGTCAGACAGTGATGCTGCGGGTCAGGATGCTATCTATAAGGTCAGACAGTAATGCTGCGGGGCAGGATGCTATCTATAAGGTCAGACAGTGATGCTGCGGGGCAGGATGCTATCTATAAGGTCAGAAAGTGATGCTGCGGGTCAGGATGCTATCTATAAGGTCAGACAGTGATGCTGCGGGGCAGGATGCTATCTATAAGGTCAGACAGTGATGCTGCGGGTCAGGATGCTATCTATGAGGTCAGACAGTGATGCTGCGGGTCAGGATGCTATCTATAAGGTCAGACAGTGATGCTGCGGGCCAGGATGCTATCTATAAGGTCAGGCAGTGATGCTGCGGGCCAGGATGCTATCTATAAGGTCAGACAGTGATGCTGCGGGCCAGGATGCTATCTATAAGGTCAGACAGTGATGCTGCGGGCCAGGATGCTATCTATAAGGTCAGACAGTGATGCTGCGGGGCAGGATGCTATCTATAAGGTCAGACAGTGATGCTGCGGGACAGGATGCTATCTATAAGGTCAGACAGTGATGCTGCGGGCCAGGATGCTATCTATAAGTCAGACAGTGATGCTGCGGGGCAGGATGCTATCTATAAGGTCAGACAGTGATGCTGCGGGGCAGGATGCTATCTATAAGGTCAGACAGTGATGCTGCGGGGCAGGATGCTATCTATAAGGTCAGACAGTGATGCTGCGGGTCAGGATGCTATCTATAAGGTCAGACAGTGATGCTTTGGGTCAGGATGTTCTCTATGAAATCAGACAGTGATGCTGCGGGTCAGGATGTTTTCTGTGAAATCAGACAGTGATGCTGCGGGCCAGGATGCTATCTATAAGGTCAGACAGCGATGCTGCGGGGCAGTATGCTATCTATAAGGTCAGACAGTGATGCTGCGGGCCAGAATGCTATCTATAAGGTCAGACAGCGATGCTGCGGGGCAGGATGCTATCTATAAGGTCAGACAGTGATGCTGCGGGGCAGGATGCTATCTATAAGGTCAGACAGTGATGCTTTGGGTCAGGATGTTCTCTATGAAATCAGACAGCGATGCTGCGGGGCAGGATGCTATCTATAAGGTCAGGCAGTGATGCTGCGGGCCAGGATGCTATCTATAAGGTCAGGCAGTGATGCTGCAGGCCAGGATGCTATCTATAAGGTCAGACAGTGATGCTTTGGGTCAGGATGCTATCTATAAGGTCAGACAGTGATGCTTTGGGTCAGGATGCTATCTATAAGGTCAGACAGTGATGCTGCGGGTCAGGATGCTATCTATAAGTTCAGACAGTGATGCTGCGGGCCAGGATGCTATCTATAAGGTCAGACAGTGATGCTGCGGGTCAGGATGCTATCTATAAGTTCAGACAGTGATGCTGCGGGGCAGGATGCTATCTATAAGGTCAGACAGTGATGCTGCAGGGCAGGATGCTATCTATAAGGTCAGACAGTGATGCTGCGGGCCAGGATGCTATCTATAAGGTCAGACAGTGATGCTGCGGGCCAGGATGCTATCTATAAGGTCAGACAGTGATGCTTTGGGTCAGGATGTTCTCTATGAAATCAGACAGTGATGCTGCGGGTCAGGATGTTATCTATAAGGTCAGACAGTGATGCTGCGGGCCAGGATGCTGTCTATAAGGTCAGGCAGTGATGCTGCAGGCCAGGATGCTATCTATAAGTCAGACAGTGATGCTGCGGGCCAGGATGCTATCTATAAGGTCAGACAGTGATGCTGCGGGCCAGGATGCTATCTATAAGGTCAGACAGTGATGCTTTGGGTCAGGATGTTCTCTATGAAATCAGACAGTGATGCTGCGGGGCAGGATGCTATCTATAAGGTCAGACAGTGATGCTGCGGGCCAGGATGCTATCTATAAGGTCAGACAGTGATGCTGTGGGCCAGGATGCTGTCTATAAGGTCAGACAGTGATGCTGCGGGCCAGGATGCTGTCTATAAGGTCAGGCAGCGATGCTGCGGGCCAGGATGCTATCTATAAGGTCAGAGAGTGATGCTGCGGGTCAGGATGCTATCTATAAGGTCAGACAGTGATGCTGCGGGGCAGGATGCTATCTATAAGGTCAGACAGTGATGCTGCGGGGCAGGATGCTATCTATAAGGTCAGACAGGGATGCTGCGGGTCAGGATGCTATCTATAAGGTCAGACAGCGATGCTGCGGGGCAGGATGCTATCTATAAGGTCAGACAGTGATGCTGCGGGCCAGGATGCTATCTATAAGGTCAGACAGTGATGCTGCGGGCCAGGATGCTATCTATAAGGTCAGACAGTGATGCTGCGGGCCAGGATGCTATCTATAAGGTCAGACAGCGATGCTGCGGGGCAGGATGCTATCTATAAGGTCAGACAGTGATGCTGCGGGCCAGGATGCTATCTATAAGGTCAGACAGTGATTCTGCGGGGCAGGATGCTATCTATAAGGTCAGACAGCGATGCTGCGGGCCAGGATGCTATCTATAAGGTCAGACAGTGATGCTGCGGGGCAGGATGCTATCTATAAGGTCAGACAGTGATGCTGCGGGGCAGGATGCTATCTATAAGGTCAGACAGTGATGCTGCGGGTCAGGATGCTATCTATAAGGTCAGGCAGTGATGCTGCGGGGCAGGATGCTATCTATAAGGTCAGGCAGTGATGCTGCAGGCCAAGATGCTATCTATAAGGTCAGACAGTGATGCTGCGGGCCAGGATGCTATCTATAAGGTCAGACAGTGATGCTGCGGGCCAAGATGCTATCTATAAGGTCAGACAGTGATGCTGCGGGCCAGGTTGCTATCTATAGGTCAGACAGTGATGCTGCGGGGCAGGATGCTATCTATAAGGTCAGACAGTGATGCTGCGGGCCAGGATGCTATCTATAAGGTCAGACAGTGATGCTGCGGGCCAGGATGCTATCTATAAGGTCAGACAGTGATGCTGCGGGCCAGGATGCTATCTATAAGGTCAGACAGTGATGCTGCGGGCCAAGATGCTATCTATAAGGTCAGACAGTGATGCTGCGGGCCAGGTTGCTATCTATAGGTCAGACAGTGATGCTGCGGGGCAGGATGCTATCTATAAGGTCAGACAGTGATGCTGCGGGCCAGGATGCTATCTATAAGGTCAGACAGTGATGCTGCGGGCCAGGATGCTATCTATAAGGTCAGACAGCGATGCTGCAGGTCAGGATGCTATCTATAAGGTCAGACAGTGATGCTGCGGGGCAGGATGCTATCTATAAGGTCAGACAGTGATGCTGCGGGCCAGGATGCTATCTATAAGGTCAGACAGCGATGCTGCGGGCCAGGTTGCTATCTATAGGTCAGACAGTGATGCTGCGGGGCAGTATGCTATCTATAAGGTCAGACAGCGATGCTGCGGGCCAGGATGCTATCTATAAGGTCAGACAGTGATGCTGTGGGGCAGGATGCTATCTATAAGGTCAGACAGCGATGCTGCAGGTCAGGATGCTATCTATAAGGTCAGGCAGTGATGCTGCGGGGCAGGATGCTATCTATAAGGTCAGACAGTGATGCTGCGGGCCAGGATGCTATCTATAAGGTCAGACAGTGATGCTGCGGGCCAGGATGCTATCTATAAGGTCAGAAAGTGATGCTGCGGGGCAGGGTGCTATCTATAAGGTCGGAGAGTGATGCTGCGGGTCTTTACACACATTTTAAATTTTATGTAGTACAACAAGATAAAAAAACAAGGTAAGGTAATCCACTTAAATGCACTACATACTGCGAGGGGAATAAAGTCACACTTTTGATTTAGCTTTTTTATAGAAACCGAAAAAAATGATAAAAGAAGTCTGTACAAATGGCTGCCTGACAAAACCCAGGGAGCCTCTACAACATCAGGAATGTCAAAAAGGTCAAATATCTTCATTTTTATAGTGCATGGATGATCTATATGCAGTAATGCTGCAGATGCCATCAAATAGTGATGCTACAGGCCAGAACACTCTCTGTGAGAGATGTCAGACAGTGATGATCCAGTTCAGGAAGCTTTGTGTGATGTCAGACAGTGATAGTCAGGTTCAGGAAGCTTTGTATGATGTCAGACAGTGATGATCAGGTTCAGATAGCTTTCTATGACGTCAGACAGTGATGGTCAGGTTCAGGAAGCTTTGTATGATGTCAGACAGTGATGATCAGGTTCAGATAGCTTTCTATGACGTCAGACAGTGATGATCATGTTCAGGAAGCTTTGTATGATGTCAGACAGTGATGGTCAGGTTCAGGAAGCTTTGTATGATGTCAGACAGTGGTGGTCAGGTTCAGGAAGCTTTGTATGATGTCAGACAGCGATGGTCAGGTTCAGGAAGCTTTGTATGATGTCAGACAGTGATGGTCAGGTTCAGGAAGCTTTGTATGATGTCAGACAGTGATGGTCAGGTTTAGGAAGCTGTCTATGATGTCAGACAGTGATGGTCAGGTTCAGGAAGGAAGCTGTGTATGGTGTCAGACAGTGATGATCCAGTTCAGGAAGCTTTGTGTGATGTCAGACAGCGATGAACATGTTCAGATATCTTTCTATGACGTCAGACAGTGATGATTGAGTTCAGGAAGCTGTGTATGACTACAGGTCAGGAAGATTTTTATGGAACTATATAGGACTTTACATCCCAGCTAACAAATAAACAATATAATATATAGTTTGAAAATAATCAATTTTATATAATATCTATAAGGTCAGACAGTGATGCTGCGGGCCAGGATGCTATCTATAAGGTCAGACAGTGATGCTGCGGGCCAGGATGCTATCTATAAGGTCAGACAGTGATGCTGTGGGGCAGGATGCTATCTATAAGGTCAGACAGTGATGCTGCGGGCCAGGATGCTATCTATAAGGTCAGACAGTGATGCTGCGGGCCAGGATGCTATCTATAAGGTCAGACAGTGATGCTGCGGGCCAGGATGCTATCTATAAGGTCAGGCAGTGATGCTGCGGGGCAGGGTGCTATCTATAAGGTCTGAGACAGTGATGCTGCGGGCCAGGATGCTATCTATAAGGTCAGACAGTGATGCTGCGGGGGGCCAGGATGCTATCTATAAGGTCAGACAGTGATGCTGCGGGCCAGGATGCTATCTATAAGGTCAGACAGTGATGCTGCGGGCCAGGATGCTATCTATAAGGTCAGGCAGTGATGCTGCGGGGCAGGGTGCTATCTATAAGGTCGGAGAGTGATGCTGCGGGCCAGGATGCTATCTATAAGGTCAGACAGTGATGCTGCGGGGCCAGGATGCTATCTATAAGGTCAGGCAGTGATGCTGCGGGGCAGGGTGCTATCTATAAGGTCGGAGAGTGATGCTGCGGGTCTTTACACACATTTTAAATTTTATGTAGTACAACAAGATAAAAAAACAAGGTAAGGTAATCCACTTAAATGCACTACATACTGCGAGGGTAATAAAGTCACACTTTTGATTTAGCTTTTTTATAGAAACCGAAAAAAATGATAAAAGAAGTCTGTACAAATGGCTGCCTGACAAAACCCAGGGAGCCTCTACAACATCAGGAATGTCAAAAAGGTCAAATATCTTCATTTTTTTTTTTTTTTTTACTTTATTTTTATTGACGTTCCACTTCAAATGAAAAACATCTACATACATGTATATTCTCAAATACAATGGGTATGTTGATATACTCAATCTACATTCATTTATATATTCAAATACAATCAGTATGTTAAAATAAAATAAAACAGATGATTAAGAGAAAAAAAAAAAAAAAAAAAAAAAATAAACCAACAAGAACATCGAAGGTGGGCCTATTTAACAATGGGTTGTTTAATATCTATGGTATAAGTATAGAAATTACCACGCATTCACATTTCTGTATAATGGTAATCCATTTCACCCAGTTTCTTTTCATACAACTCTTCTTTCAGTTTCAATTTGTATGTCATCTTCTCCATCCCTTGAATTTCCTTAATAATAGAAACCCATTGCCCTTTACTCGGTATGTCCGGTTTCAACCAGTTTTTTTGTAATGCGAAAATGACTTTTTTTGCTCTGCAATGAGAATTATATTTTAACCAAATATTGGTCTCCCAATATTGATAGACAGACTCTTCCAGGTGCCAAGATAGATAGTAGCTTGCAAGTAAAACAGAAACACTGTAACCCAAAACCTCACCACAGAACATCATGTTACCTGTCGCCAAAATGGTTCTAGTGTCTTGCAACTCCAAAAATGTTGTGTCTGTTGTGATGTAGGATTTTTACCATTTTTTTTTTCGCATTTCTTCCAACATTGTTGTTTGCTGTGAAGTGTTGTTTGCTGTTGATTTGAGTGAGTGATAAAAAAGCGGATCTGATTTTTTCCAAGCAAATTCCCTCCATTTAATGTGATTGTTGTTGTAGTTTTGATGCTTTTCCAACATCTCAAACCAGGTCTCATCTAGAATCTCCTCCTCCATTTCTTTTCTCCCATTTAGATTTGACGTATATTGTGGCACCAGTACTTTCTACTTTCCAGGATACTCATAGATATAAGTTTTGAGATTGCTTTAGGAGTTATGTCTCTGATATTAAGATTGTTACAAAAGACTTTAAATGCAGGGGATGCACCCTCATCTTTTTTAATCTTTTTTATGTAATAATCCCTCATTTGTAGATACCTAAAATAGTGTCTGCATTTGTAGACACAAATATATCTTTCATTTCCCTGAAAAACTTACTATATTCCCCCCTTTGTAATGGTACACATTGCCGTTATACCTTTATCTACCAGTAGTGTCTGTACGTACATATCAACGGATCCTGGAATGTAAAATGATTTGTCATAAGCAATCCATTTGTTAGAAGGCTTAATCCATCATCTAATTTAACTGTTTTTACTACAGAGTGCCATATATCTAAAGTAAAAGATGTTATTGGATCCATCTCTTCCCTACTTGAAGGGGGAGCTCCCTTCTCACCAATGATGTTTTTGAATAGGGAATTTATATTTATTTATTTCTATATCCTTCCAGTGAGCTACACAAGTTAGTACAGCACCCAATTCAATAATGTTACTTACTTGAGCTGCAATAAAGTAATTTAGTCTCTTAAGTTTGGGAGTGCGAGTCCTCCCCCCCTGAACTTTGGGTATTGGAGATTGGTAAAAGCGTACCTCTAGGTCTTTACCCTCCCAAATGAATCTAGAATATTAATTTGTCCCCCACTTGTAAACTGGTGTTTGTGGTACTTGTATTGGAAGTGATTGGTATAAATATAATAGTCTGGTTTGGATATTCATCTTGACTACATTGATCCTGTCTGTTATTTCAATAGTGTAATGTTTGACCAACTGTTCCATATCAGACCTTATTATATGATTGGACATCATCATTAGTTATCTTTGGTATAATTCAGTAATGTGTTTTTAGTTTAGAATTTAGTCCAAGATACTTGATCGTATTCGGCTTCCAATTTAGTGCAATTTTCCTTTAGGTTCTTTGTGAGGAAGTGGTTGAGTTTGTGTGGAACAGAAGTGTCTGTGTTTTTTTACATGATTGGTATTCTTTACCCATGAACATTCACCAAAATCTCTTTCAATTATCTGCAACAGTCCTTACCAAATTGACTAAGCAGTTGATGTTTCATATATATCAAACACGTCATCTTCATAAAAGTAGAGCTAATCCCATTTTTTTATTTTTAATTGCCACCCACTTCATTTAATTTGTCCTTCCTAATCCATTGGGCTCAAGTTTTCTATTTAAATGTGTGAGAATAAATGATCGTGTTCTTTCTAAACATGCTCCTGTTATTTCCTTCTTTTTAGTCTTGTACTTTTACTGACATGAAGAGCCATTTATTCTTTATTTCTATCCTTGATGTTTTCATGTAGATAGTCTTTAATGCTATTGTTATGTCGTTTTCTTTTCAAAATCCCAAATTTCTCCACGTCCTAATACATAGATGGAAATAAGGAAATCCCCAAATTACCAATTAAAATTTCTTTCATTTCGTTTCCTATCTAAGCTTACAATTCTCTCTTGCAATTTGTTTTTTCATAATTCTCCTTTATTATAAATCAGTTGTTCTTTCTAATGTTAAATGTCCTTTGGTTTGGCTCCCCCGTCCTATTACAACGCCTCCTGTTTGTCTTTATATATATTTCTTGGTAAGTTAAAGGTTTGTAGTCTTTTTTAAAAG
>JAMWET010007675.1:0-134914 GCA_024036415.1 Prochilodus magdalenae | reverse complement strand
TCCGGAATTTGGCGTATTGTACCTTACGAAACAACAAAAACTGTTGACAGTGTTCAATCAATAAATAAGTAATAATAGTCAGTATATTAAATTTATTATTGAGGACTTAATAAATGAGATAACTTTCCAGAAGTGAAGAAGTTGAAGAAGAAGAAAAAGAAGAAAAGTTTTTGTAGACATTTGATCGATAGATAGATAGATATGATAGATAGATAGAGTGATAGATAGATAGATCTATACCCTGCCAAATTCATGCTTCCTTCACAGACAGAACAGAATCGTGATAAATAGCCAGTGAATACAATACAATGCTTTTTGCATTACAAACATTGTAAATTATAATATTAAGCTTTATGTGTTTATTTTGAGTGACATGTCAGAAAATAATTGCAATCCAACAGTGTTACCTCTGTGGAAGACTCTTTGTCTTTCCTGCTGTCGCTCTTTTGCTTGTTCTTTTTGCTTTCTTTCTTCTCCTTCTCGCTTCGTCTTTCTTAAAGTCCTCTTCAGATAGGGGTTGATCAATCTGTTTGAGTCAGTAGAGCTCTGTGTGGAATCTGACAATGGAGACTCGTCAGTCCCACCACAGTGGTTTTTGGCTTTGGCATTGGGCTGTACAGAAAGCCAAAGTTTTGGTGGTTAGACAGAATACAGTATACAGTAACTGTACAGTAGTACAGTAACTGTCTGTTTTATAGTGACTATGATGCAGAAATGATCATTAATGCCAACAAAATATTTTGATTTCTATGCAATCCTGCACTACTGTACTTTCAGGTTCACGATTTGGATATGTGAGCCAAGTGATTGCTGTACACTAGAACAGTGATGCATATCTGATAAAACCTGTGCACATAATTTCCCATGAATACAATATATGAATCAAAATTTTGTCACAGTTCATGTTTGGTTAATAACTGGTGTGAGACTTAATTTTTTCTATTACAAAATTTCATCCAGTAATCATAACAAATTTCTTATTCAATGTTTAGGTGCGATTGGTTGCCAAATATTTCAATACAGTGATTAAGTCTTCATGGCAAACTTTCCCACCATAGACCCATAGACACCTCTTCAGGTGTTGACCAGCAAAGGCCAATTGGAATGGGAGATATAGTGTAAGGTTTTACATGACGCTGCCCCCGAGTATATGCATGCAGCATTACATACAGTACACGTTCTGTTGGCCGCCAATACTGTTACTCTATACTGCATACCTACAATTATGAGCCAACGAGGAAAGCCTGGCGACGCAAGTTGGTCCACTTACGAGCAGATTTGTAAATGTTACATGAAGAGAAGTAACTAAGACTCGATTTACTTTATTTGTAAAATTTCACACCAGTTTTTATGTCCTTACCCTTCAAGCCTGATTGTTAGCTTTCTTTTTTGAATGAATGGCTGCAAGCTCTCATTGGCTCTGTTAGAGAAAGCAGATCCAATATCAGTCTCTATTAATGGCATAGGAATTAGGCCTCAACATTTAAAAATAAAAAACCCTTCTAAAACCCGAAAATACTCAAAATACTAAAACAAGCGTATCTGATGTTTACCTGAGGTGCTTGACTGTGGCTGTACTTAGACATACCGGCTCTTTTTGTCACTTGAGCTACCGCTTCGACTTTAGGAAAAATCGCGCCCAGCGCTTTAATGACAAACCGCAAGCCTCGTGTAAACCCCTAAACTGTGGGAAGTAGAGGGGAAAGAGGCGTAATCCCCTTTTCATAGTAAAGTATGATTGGCTAGCCCCTTTGACTGATTTTTCAGGCAAGTCCAGAGACAGTTCTCAATTTAAAGTGACCGATAAACGAGTTGGCGCCAAATTGAATACAGTCACACCGTTTTTCGGGGGTGAATCTCGGGTTCTATGACTGTTGTGTGGGGGTTGTGTATGAGCTAAGAAAGTTGACCGAACGAGGAAAAACAAAGAAGAGACAGCTAAAACTAATCAAGTGGTAAGATAACTTTAAACATGAATTCATAGTTTGTCCTAAAGTCTTGTTCTTGTCATTAAGAATTATTTTAAATAATTAATTTAAAACTTCTCATCTTTATTACAGTACATGTGTAGCGGGGATATCTGGCCCCACCTAGTGGGGGTAGTAAGGTATAGCTCGACCTTGAACGGCTGGACCGGAAAGGATCTGAGTCCCCACCTCCCAGCACAAATAGCCTCAGTACCTATGAGTACAGGTGTGTTGTGGCCTATCCTGTTGGAATATAATTTAAATACACTAGTAGCACCAAATGGACTTACAGGTAAGTTATTAACTGAACTGGTAAGGTGGCTTCGGAACGCTTTACCACGGTGGCAACCCGAAGCACTAATGTTTACATATAGTGTTAATCTACTGACTCTGTACCTTTTCCACCCTTCTCAGATCAGAACAGGACAGGTGAGGCGCCCCCTTTTACTCCAAGGTAAGCATATAAGTATAGAAAGAAAATACAAATACAGGCAGTATATGGATAAGTAATTACTTGTAACTTGAATGTACCCAACTCACTTATTTATTGGGCATCAAAAAAAAGAATTACTCTATCCGTCCCTTTACCAGGATAAAGTGAATGGAATGTTTTTTTTCCAAAAAAAAATGAACAAACAAATAAAATAAAAAATAAATGTACAAACAAATCACAAATGTAGCCCCCTTTCGGTTACATATACTTAAGCAGAAATAGTTTTCTCACAATTTAAACCCTTTTTTCAGTCTCTGGACAGTAAATTCAGTCTCTTGTTATAGAAACTTTAAAACTGTCCTTTAGTTACTTTGTTAATCAATGACCAGCATCAGCCCTTAAAGCTCTTGGCAATGACAATAAGGAACAGTATCCCAGTTATCTTCAGTTTAAATCTCAAATATCGTTACATAAACGAAACTGTACAATGATAAGGATTACCTCCCTTTAACTGATGAGATGAGCGGCTTGTGCGGCTTTGAAGGATGACGTCTGAATGGCAGGGGATAGTCCAACAGAAATGCTACCCACCGTTGTCCCGATAGCAGGATTTTCGGTGCCCTTACCGTCAGGAACAAAGCAGAACCTCCTGATTTCTCGTCCGAGTGGGCGAAGGCAGGCCAACCCAATGCCCAAACAGTTTTTTTTTTTCAGTCGCAGATGCAGTCTCCAAATCAGGCGTTTTCCCTCACGCGCACTTTACAATAAACAGCAGGGTGTGCTATTCGGCAAGTGGCTATTTAGCTAACGCGCTACCAGCTGTGGGTGCCTCCACTGCACTGTCGCCTAGCTCCTAGCGCCACCCATCTACCACCCAGTCCAAACACACAGTCGCGTGTTAAAAAAAGACACAAAAAAATACGAAGGGCCGAACTAGCATGAGCCAAACTCACATTCACTTTCCATTGAGTGATTCACCGCGCGCCACTCACGATACGGCAAACGGTTTCTACAAAGCTTCTTAGTCCGTCACCGAAAATCAGCCCGTCCCGCCATTTCGCGCCCTCTGTTTTTCAGCTGAGCGCTCTCCCGAGTCGGTTCTCGGATTTAAATCTTCCTTTTGGAATCGACTTTAAAAGTCACTAGAACTCCCTCAACTCCCCTCAGACTGATGCTCAAAGAAAACGGCCTTCTTGAACAGATAGTTAAGCTTTTAATTTCGTCCGTCTCACGGCACATTCCCTATTGGCGTCTGCTATGCTTGCCCCATTTTCGTGCGCTTTTTCTCTTCTCCAGCTATTGTTTTCTTTCTTCAGCCACCTAACCTCCAGCTCAACTCTAGCTTCCTCACGTGGCTAACGAGAACAAGGCTCTAGCTTCTGATTGGCTATAATAAAGGACTTTATTATTTATTTATTTTTTTTACCCTTACGTGGTCTGGCTGCTACACATAAGCATTTATTTACTACAGATTTTAGAGGACTATATATAAAATAGCTTACTTATTTGTACACTCCACACATGGTACTATAGAATATCCCTTTTTGGCATTTTTGTTAATGAAATAATGTATCTGTTTTATTTACTCCAACTAAAATCATTCTATAGTGTGTGGATCTATAGTGCATGGTTTGATAATAGGACGAAAATTGTAAGCTAGACCTTTGAGCACACTTGTTTATATTATAAGAACACCCATAACAACCATTACTTACTGACATTTATTGAAGCATGATGCACATTTATTAAATCATGTGTTTTTTAATGGCTGTACATTAATAGTTTACATATTACTTTTCTCACAGGATACTTACTTGTTCAGCTCGCATATATTCCCACAGAAACCGGAGCAGTACAAAAGCAATTATTAGGCACCATCAACCAGTGTGGTCCATGATCAGAGTCTCCACCTGTTCTGAGTGGATGAAATTCATTTACAAGCCAGGTTAATTTGACAGAATTGGAGAGACTCTACTTATTGTTGTGAGATCTGAGTTATGATGAGTTATAGTCTACTGTATGTTTTGTGTGCTGCAAAGATTTTCACAGGGTGGGGGAGGGGTTTGTGACTGAGGCGGGAGTTTTGACGCCGCGCGGGGCGGAAAACGGTTGATGGCAGATGGTATTGCAGGGGTGTGTTATTAGCCTGATTTTTCACTTTCTACTTAAATCTTTACTTTTTCAATTAATTCCTGAACAATAAGGTTTAAAATGTGGACATACAAATGCTGTTTTTTTTTTACAGTATGGGGAAGAGCACATGTCAGGTGAAAAAGGGGGGATGGGGGAGGTGGATGTTTGGAATGCTGGAACATTCCAGTGTGATTCTCAAGTCATCCACCATGTGATAACTGGGACAGAAGTAATAAGTGATGAGTGGTGGGGCTATCAAGGGTCTTTTGAACAACTGGAATACAATCACTTTATCGTAAACCACAGTATCTGCTATGTAGATCTCAGCAATAGTGTCCATACTCAACATATTGAGAGGTACACATAAGGGAAATGTGTGGAGGCTGAGGGGAAACAGACTGGAGGGTTTGCTGAAAGACCACCTTCATGTAATAGAGTGGATTGAATAGCTAGGTAATAGTCACAAAAATGTATCACTAGGAAGACAATTTCATGACATCTCAAAACAAGTAACTGGCACAACCTTGCAGCTTTATAGCGCAATAGAGAAAAAAATAACTGACTTGTTACTTTCAATATGCAGATTTTTTTTTGTAATTGTTGCGTAAATTTCTTTCTTATTTTTATAATCATGTATTACAGGTATACTCAAAAGTAGTTTATCCTAATTCATGCATTACATTTGCTAAAGTATGCTGAGATTGGTGATGGGGTGGAGGGAGCGAGCGGGGAGGACTTTGGGTGTTTGAGGTTGAGCTTGTTTCTTCAGTTTTTATTTGTAATTGTTGAGCTTTTTTTTTAAATTGCTGAGCAACTTTCTTACTGTATGTAATTGTTGATCATAGAGCTTCCTTTGTAATTACTGAGCAAATCCTTTTCTGCAAATAAAAGTAACTGATTAATTTCACCCTTGGTCTTAGTCCATTCACTGATGATCTGTAAATGTGTGCTGAATGTTTACCACTGTTGTTTCTTATTGCAAATCACAGTATGGATATATCCAGTCAAACACTATGAAATTAAAATCCATATTTGCTAATAGTTTGTAAACGTTCATAAACATTAACTAATAATGAAGAGTTTCAACTTTAGTTAAGGTACTGCAAAAACACCTATTTGTTAATGAACTAGTAAGCCTTACACATATTTACTCATAATGTGCAAACACATTAACCAAATAATTAACTTTCTGCTTTGAGAACAAAGTCAAAACTAAACAATCATTTTGAAATGCATCTCTTAACATAAATCTTAATTTATGTGTTGCCTCAATAATTTACCGTAATTTAGATTCACTGTCAACTGAACTGTGACTTGGACATCTTTGGGTGCTCTATTCTTCTCAACCTAGAAGCGGCTGAGCCGAGGTATGTAGAACTGCAGCAGCACTGTTTCTTAATAATGTCACTGCTGTTAATTTTGTAATTCTGATGAACTAATGATTTGTTAACAAATTTATAAATATGAGTGCACAAACTGGCAACAGGAACTCTGATAAACATTTATTAGTTTTCAATTTTTCATTAACTAATGATTTGTTCATTTTCAAGTTCTAACGAACTAATGATTTGTTAACATGTTTGTAAACATCAATATATGCATTAACAACTACATGAACTGTCATTTGTAAACGTTTGTTCACTTTCAAATTCTCATGAACTGATGATTTGTTCACAGCTTCTAATCATTAATTAATAGTTTATTACTTAAAGTTATTATAAAGTGTTACCAAAACGTTAACTCAATATTTAGTAGATTCTCCTTTCGCAGAAATAACAACCTCTAAATGCTTCCTATAGCTTCTGATGAGAGTCTGGCTTGTGGCTGAAGGTATTTTAGACCAAAACATCTCTAGTTCATTCAGGTTTGATGGTTTCCGAGCATGGAAGGCTCTCTTTAAGTGACACCACAGATTTTCAATAATATTCAAGTCTGGGGACTGAGATGGCCATTCCAGAACGTTGTACTTGTTCTTTTGCATGAATGCATTAGTAGATTTTGAGCAGTGTTTAGGGTCGTTGTCTTGTTGGAAGATCCAGACCCGGCACAGCTTCAGCTTTGTCACTGATTCCTGGACATTGGTCTCCAGAATCTGCTGATATTGATTGGAATCCATGCGTCCCTCAACTTTAACAAGATTCCCAGTCCCTGTACTGGCCACACAGCCCCACAGCATGATGGAACCACCACCAAATTTTACTGTAGGTAGCAGGTGTTTTTCTTGAAGTGCTGTGTTCTTTTTCCTCCATGCATAACGGCCCTTGCTATGCCCAAATAACTCTATTTTAGTTTCATCAGTCCACAGCACCATATTCCAAAATGAAGCTGGCATACCTCAAGCGGCTCTGTTTGTGATGTGGGCGGAGAAAAGGCTTCCTCTGCATCACTCTCTAATACAGCATCTCCTTGTGTAAAGTGCGCTGAATAGTTGAACGATGCACAGTGACTCCATCAGCAGCAAGATCATGTTGTAGGTCTTTAGTGCTGGTCTGTGGGTTGACTCTGACTGTTCTCAACATCCTTTGCTTCTGTTTTTTCGAAATTTGGTCTGCCACTTCGAGCCTTGAATTGTGCCTGTTTTTGAAATCAATAAAATGACAACAGTGCCCAAATTTATGTGTGACACACTGAAAGTGTAGTCACATTTGTTTATTTCATTTTTGTAAATACTTGTGTGTATACTTTCTTTTATGGGCCATAGCACTTGAAATGGGTAACCAGACCCCTAGGGGGGGCTATTGCGGTGGCAGACGTTCGTGGCTCTAGGCAAACTAAGGAGAGAAACTCTCAGACAGACTTGAGAGCTCGAGAAGGAAGCCACGGTTTCAACGTCTCTTCTTTGTGCCCTGTTTTACAGGTGGGAAAAGTATTACAACTGGCACTAAGTGAGGTAGAATGAGTTAAGAACTGTAACCAATAGGGTCGTTGTGGCAAAAATGTATATTATTGCTGTGGAATAGTGGATTTCTTCGAATACCTATGATTTTTGCAACAGAGCACATGTAATGGCGGATGCCCATTGTCTCTGTCCTCGCTGTCTTTTGGTTCCAAATTCCTGTTTAAAATATGGTCCATTGTCTAAGTGCCTTGTATTCTAGCCACAACGCTTATAAACCTCAGCTTGGTAGGCCTACTGAACCAGCGGCTAGCCCCGCTGCCCCCCCCCACCAATTCAGCCGTTAGCTCCGCTAGCCTATGCTAGCTCCCGATATCTCTGCTAGCCTCCGCTGGTTCCCAATAGCTCCGCTAGTCTCCGCTAGCTTACGTTAGCTCCGCTAGCCTGTGCTAGTTCCCGATAGCTCCGCTAGTCTCCGCTAGCTTACGTTAGCTCCGCTAGCCTCTGCTAGTTCGCGATAGCTCCGCTAGTCTTCGCTAGCCTACGTTAGCTCCGTTAGCCTCTGCTAACTCCCGCTAGCTCCGTTAGCCTCTGCTAACTCCCGCTAGCCTCCGCTAGCTCTCATTAGCTTCCGCTAGCTCCCGCTTGCACCCGCTAGCCGACTATTAAGCCGCTGCTAGCCTCTGTGCTCACTTACTGCCTTGTCTCACTAATATTAGCATCAGCTAATGCTAGCTTCAGGGCTGATATCTGCTATGGTTATGTCGTCTATATAATTAAACCTTTTGGCCCTCTTTGGCACTTCATCTTATGTTTGTCATTTAGCCTTTTCGTAATATGCATCGTAAGTTTGGAGGAACACTGCCCAGTGGTTTGAGAATGTTAATGGTTGTTATGTATACTTTTGTTTATTCTTGTTTGGACATTGAGATGTGTTTTTGTTTTCATACTTTGGTCAGGTCTAACAAGGTAAACAGTACAAGTTTCTGTTAAAAACTCTATATAACAGTAACCAGATTGCCATTATGGTAAATGTTTATTTACACAGCAGTAGAAATACTGTTCACAAGATATCGTATCATTTCTGATGTGTTTCATGCACAATTATTATTTTTTTTTTGAAGTAATACTGAGATGGGTTTTGTTGATTACTGTTGAAGTTGAAATATGAACATGCATTCATGTGGTGAGCCTAACTGTGAAAAGAAAGAGAAGATAAAGAGACCAAAGTTTTCTTGTAATACTGAATTCAATAAAAAACAGACAGACTTGAGAGCTCGAGAAGGAAGCCACGGTTTCAACGTCTCTTCTTTGTGCCCTGTTTTACAGGCGTCATAACTGTTACATGTACCCCACCCCTGGGGAGTGTAACAGATTATTGGGGGCTCGTCCGGGATCAGCGCCACCTGCTGGTAGGAACGCTGATCTCATGATTCACTGACACCCGGTGCCAAAAGAGAGGACCAGTGCTGCTGCCTGAGATTCGAGAGGAGACCACCTGCTGAGCGTGAGCGAGGCCGTACCTGTACTGTCCAACTTAACGTGAGGGATAGAGGAGGAAATCAGCATGGCCGGCAGTGAGAGGAAGAACCTGGTATGGACTATCAGGAAGAGCCTACTTGCACTGTCAGCGGATAGACTTTTCCAGATCGCCAAAAGCGTGGGGACAGTGTCAGGTAAAGACCCAGCAGAACTACAGGTGGGAGATGAAGAGGGATGCTTCGAACACATTCAGGAGTTTATGTACAGTTCTCACTTGCTTGAATTGGAAGATGAGGGTATGGCTGAACTGTTGGTATTGAAAGATGCGGTTGATGCTGTAAGACATGAACGCAATGTTGATTCACCTGTTTTAAATACGAATGTTTTAGATTCACCAGACACAGAGGCAGCACATCTTTCTGGTAGTATAGTTGCAGTACCATCCCAAGATGCCATGCAAACGTTCACTAGTCCAGCCAGTGTAAATGTGACTGATAACACCAACACCACACACCTTCTCAGAGAACTTCCACAGAGGTTGAGGAGCTGAGTAAGAGACTCCTTCAGTGTATAGACATACTAGCATCCCAGTCTGTGCACACAACACCCGCTACACTCCTTCCCAACCAAGCCCATGCTAGCCAGCAAGGATTTGGCACACAACAGACAAATGAGGGTGCGATGCCAGTTAGGGACCTCCCCTACCTTCCCCGCAGAGAGTTTAAGATTTTAGGAGGGCAAATTGGGGATGATGCTTCAGATATCAGCTACAGTAGCATCTGCAAGCAAATAGATGAGGGAGTAAAAGAAAATTTCAGCGAGTTAGAAATATTTAGAGGGTTGCTAAGAATAATCAGACCAGGTACTTTTAAGGACATGCTGATGAACAGTGACACCATGCCAATAAGCGAACTAAAGGGCTTTCTGCAGTCACACCTAGGAGAAAAAAACAGCACAGAGTTATTTCAGGAGTTAATGTGCACACAACAGAGGGAACATGAAACCCCACAACAGTTTCTATACCGCTTGATAGGCCTGAAGCAGCGAGTGTTATTCACATCCAGACAAACAGGAGCAGATGTAAAATACCACCCAAGCACTGTACAGGATGTATTTCTACACACAGTCTACCAGGGAATGGGGCCAAAATACAACGACATCCGTCGAGAGTTAAAGCCAGTACTTGCGGACAGAACAGTTACAGATGAAGTCATACTGAAACAAATAATGAAAATAACGAGTGATGAAAGTGAGAGACAGCGCAGGATTGGGTCAGCCCCTCGTCCACGTCATACAAATGTACATGGCGCGCAGCTAGAACCAGATTCAGTGAAGGAAGGTGCTATGAAAAGAGAGAATTTTGAACGTAAAAGCCAAAATGACACCATACAACAGCTCACAGAGAAAATGGATGCCCTCACCAAGATGGTGGAGTTAATGAGACTGACCACACAACAAACAGAGCAAGGTGGTAAGTGCCAGTGTTCTTCTCGCAAGGATGTTCCACCACCACCAAGGAAAGAAAAGTTCTATGGCTGCCCAAAATGTGTTGAGCACAACCTCCCTAACTGTAGCCATTGTTTCCTGTGTGGTGAAGATGGCCACAGAGCTCTGGGCTGTATGAAGAGAGTAAAGCAGCAGGGAAATGGGAGCCGATCACAGTGGAGGGACACACAGTGATCGGGCTTCAACAGTCCCACAAAGACGAAGAGAGTGGGGAACCATCCACTGACGTAGCAGGTGAAGTTAAAGAGGGTGTCTACACCACCCAGCTCCAAAGGTCAAAGGAGCCTTTAACTGGGAGCCAGCCAAGCCAACCAGGTGACCAGATTGTTGGGCTAATAGGGAGGAAAGCTTTAATTAAGTGCAATTTCAACGGTCTCTCGGTTAATGCTTTACTGGATACAGGGGCTCAGGTCAGTATCATTGACAAAGCCTGGAAAGACACATATCTTCCTGACCTCCCTGTTCAGCCCTTAACAGAACTCATTGGAGGAGAGGAGGAATTGGCAGTGTATGCCATCAGTGGGGATCTTATACCTTTTGATGGTTGGGTTGCCATAGCTGTAAATCTGCCAGGAAATGAGGACCCTTCCCTGTCCATCAACGTTCCATTCTTAGTCAGCCACCACCCTATTGAGGGGCCGTTGCTTGGGTTTAACATCATGGAAGAATTGATTCAAGGACAGCCAGAAAGACTAATCCCCACCCTGATAAATCTTCTTTGTAGTGCTATTTCAGTTCCAAGTGACAAGGCGCAAAACATATTGAATTTTGTTCAGACTAAGAAAATAACCACACAACCAGAATTGTTGAGAACTGGCCCACATGACTTAATTATCCCTGCTGGTCAAGTCAGCTGGATAAAGTGCAAGGTCCCAATGAAGAGTGAGTTATCTGATTCCTTGGTGCTCTTTGAGCCAGACGAAAACAGCATACCAATGGAAGAGCTGGATGTGGGTGCAGGCTTGTTAGAGGTCCAAAATGACAAATCCCCATATGTAGTGGTACCAGTTGGAAACCACACAAAACATAGTATCACCTTGCCACGTAAATAGCATTCAGCTGATTAACAACGTTGTTGAAACCGACCCGACTGACACAAAGAAACTTACCATGAATGAAAACTTTGACATTACTTTACATGCCAAGGCGCTATTGTGGAATCCACCAGTGGACCTGGACCACCTTAATGAAAAACAACAAGAGATAGTGAAACAAATGCTCTATGAAGAGTCAGCGGCATTCGCTAAAGATGACAATGATATTGGGTGTATCCGCAGTCTACAGATGACTTTAACCCTCAAAGATGACATTCCCGTTCAAAGAGCGTATTCTTCAGTACCGAAGCCCCTTTTCCGGGAGGTAAAGGACTACATACAAGATCTATTGGCCAAAGGGTGGATAGTGAAGTCAAAGTCTCCTTATTCAGCTCCCGTGGTGTGTGTCCGCAAAAAGGATGGCTCACTTCGACTCTGTATAGATTACCGCCTATTGAACCAGAAAACTGTCCAGGACAGACACCCACTGCCCCGGATCCAAGACTTAATCGACACTCTTGGTGGCCATTCCTGGTTCAGCATATTGGATCAAGGCAAAGCTTACCACCAGGGCTTTATGGCTGAGGGCTCTAGACATCTTACATCCTTTATAACACCATGGGGACTTTATGAATGGGTCCGGATTCCGTTCGGCCTTTCAAATGCTCCCGCAGCATTCCAAAGGAGCATGGAGGAGATGCTGGACTCACTTAGAGATGAATGTTGTATCCCCTACTTGGATGATGTACTTTGTTATGCAAGGACCTTTGAAGAACACGTAGAAGGGGTTCGCCATGTTCTGAGAGCACTCCAACGACATGGGGTAAAGCTTAGGCCGGAAAAGTGTGAATTGTTCCGCCAGGAAGTGAGGTATGTGGGTCGTCTTGTATCTGCAGAAGGAGTAAGGATTGACCCAAGAGATCTGGATGCTGTGAGAGCCCTGGGGGGCAAAACGCCACAAACGGTTGGAGATGTAAGAAAGCTGTTGGGGTTCCTCAGTTACTACCGCAGCTATGTACAGGATTTTGCTCGGATTGCCAAACCTATATATGAGCTCCTACAGGTCACACATGAGGTGCAACAGGGCAGGTCTGTGCAAAAGAAAACCAAAGGACCTCAACTACCATCCAGAACAGCAGTGAACTGGACATGTAGGCATCAAGAGGTGTTGCAGCGGATCATTGACATGCTGACCAGTCCACCAGTCCTGGCCTATCCCGATTTTGCTCTACCATTCGTTCTACATACTGATGCGTCAGAACAAGGTCTCGGTGCAGTTCTTTACCAGGACCAAGGTGGGAAGCTGAGAGTAATTGGGTACGGTTCCAGAACGCTGACAGCAGCAGAACGGAATTACAGATTACACAGCGGAAAGTTGGAGTTCTTAGCGTTGAAGTGGGCGATATGTGAAAAGTTTAGAGATTATCTATACTATGCGTCCCACTTCACTGTGTTCACTGACAACAATCCGCTGACCTACGTGATGAGCACGGCAAAACTGAACGCTGTGGGTCATCGTTGGGTCGGGGAGCTCTCCGACTTCCGCTTCAACATAAAATATCGTCCAGGAAGGTTGAATGTTGACGCTGACACATTGTCCCGCATTCCACTTGATATCAATGAGTATGCAACAGAATGCACTAAGGAACTGTCCCGGGACGTTGTGCGTGCTGTATGGCAGGGGAGTGGGGTGGCCCAGGAGAAGGATGTTGCCTGGGTAGCCGCCCTTAACATATCTGTGGGCACCACCTGGGAGCCTTGTGTTTCTTTGCCAAGGATCAGCCATGGGGAACTGTACAAAGCACAGCAAGAAGATCCAGCCATCAAAGAGATCCTGAAACTCAAAGAAGCAGGTACCGTGTTAAATAGTGACACAAAAAGGGCATTACATGGGGCAGGCAAGAAGCTCTCATATGAGTGGAGTAAGTTACACCTTGAAGACGGACTTTTGTACAGACGGACAGTTGGACGACGGCAACTTGTTCTTCCGAACACATATAAGCAAATGGTCTTAAAACACCTCCATGATGAGATGGGGCATGTGGGTACTGAGCGGGTGTTGTGGCTTGTAAGGGAAAGATTCTACTGGCCCTTTATGAAAAGAGAAATTGAAGAGTACATCACCCGAAAGTGTTCCTGCATAAGGCAAAAGAAACCTGTAGCCCATGTCCGCGCACCAATGGGAAGTATAACATCCAACTTTCCCTTAGAATTAGTGTGCATCGACTACCTCCATCTTGAGCCTAGCAAAGGAGGGTTTGAGTATATACTGGTCGTGGTGGATCATTTCACCAGATTTGCCCAGGTGTATGCCACTAAAAACAAATCTGGACGCATGGCAGCGGAGCGCATATTCAATGATTTCATACCACGCTTTGGGTACCCTGCCAAATTACACCACGATCAGGGTCGTGAGTTCGAGAATGAGCTCTTTCGAACTCTGCGACAGTTGACTGGAGTTGGTCACTCAAGGACATCCCCATATCATCCGCAGGGTAACCCTGCTGAACGATTCAATCGGACGCTGTTGCAGATGTTAAGGACGCTTCATGAGAAGGAGAAGGAAAGGTGGAAAGATCATCTCCCACAGATTGTGCACGCATACAACTGTACACGACACGAATCTACGGGATTTTCACCACATTATCTTTTGTATGGTCGCCATCCTCGTCTCCCAGTGGATCTGCTGTTTGGTCTGGAGGACAGAGAACAAAATATGTCACACGTGAGTTATGCAGAAAAATGGGCCAGACGAATGGCAGAAGCTTATCGCATTGCCAGTGAAAACAGTAAACAGGCAAGCACAAGAGGCAAATCATACTATGATCGGAAAATGAAGGGAGTAGTTTTGCACCCAGGTGACAGAGTCCTGGTAAGGAATTTGAGCGAGCGCGGAGGGCCAGGCAAGTTGAGAGCGTATTGGGAAAAGACTATTTACATAGTCAAAGAGCAGGTATCTGACAATCCAGTATACATTGTCCACCCAGAAACTGGAGACAAGAGAAAGAGCAGAACCCTTCATCGGAACCTGCTTTTACTAGTTAATGACTTACCAGCAGACCCACCGCTGCAACCAGTGAGAGCCACCAATGTAAAACAATCTGGGAAAGGAAATAGGTCAGTGACAAGAGGCAACAGAGCACAGACAACTATTGAAGACACAAGTGCTTCAGACGACGAAGATGACTCAGGAGGTTACTGGTTCAGAGTGCCTACCTACCAAGAAAGACAAAGACAAGACAGTACATACGCAGACAAACCTGCTGTTGGTCCACAGCCTCTGGTCCAAGAACAACAGTACCAAGTACCTGAAAGAGAAGAAAGACGAACACAAAAACCTGAAAGACAAAGACAAGACAGCATATGCCAAGACAAGCCTACCATTGGTCCGCAGTCTTCGGGCCAAGGACGGCAGTACCAAACACCTGAAAGGGAAGCAAGACAGTTCCAAACACCTGTAAGCAAAGGGAGACAACAACCAGCATTCACCAGAAGAGAACAAAGACCAGCAGAACATCAGGAAACCGTACACTTACCTGACCTGGAGGCACCACCTGAGGCCTCTAGTGAAACTGAGGAGCCTGAAAATCTCGAAAGGCTAGAGCCAGGTTTAGAGATGAGAAGGTCTGTCAGAGACAGAAAGCCGAGGAAACTGTTTACATACCCAACCCCAGGTCAGCCCACACTACAGTCTCACCCCACTATCAATTCAGCCATAATATGCAGCACTCCAGCTAGGCTTTGGTGGAACACGCCATTTCCCACTCCACATTATTCTCCAGAAACATGTCCATTCTCAAGTCAGTTGCTATATCAATACCCACACTACCTTTACCCCCTGACAGTCTATTAGGCGAGGGACCAAAAAAAAAAAAAAAATGCACAGGTTAGAAAGCTCTATTTTAAGGGAGCCTCCTTTTTTCTTTTATTTTGTCAGGGAGCGTGTGACACACTGAAAGTGTAGTCACATTTGTTTATTTCATTTTTGTAAATACTTGTGTGTATACTTTCTTTTATGGGCCATAGCACTTGAAATGGGTAACCAGACCCCTAGGGGGGGCTATTGCGGTGGCAGACGTTCGTGGCTCTAGGCAAACTAAGGAGAGAAACTCTCAGACAGACTTGAGAGCTTGAGAAGGAAGCCACGGTTTCAACGTCTCTTCTTTGTGCCCTGTTTTACAGGTGGGAAAAGTATTACAACTGGCACTAAGTGAGGTAGAATGAGTTAAGAACTGTAACCAATAGGGTCGTTGTGGCAAAAATGTATATTATTGCTGTGGAATAGTGGATTTCTTCGAATACCTATGATTTTTGCAACAGAGCACATGTAATGGCGGATGCCCATTGTCTCTGTCCTCGCTGTCTTTTGGTTCCAAATTCCTGTTTAAAATATGGTCCATTGTCTAAGTGCCTTGTATTCTAGCCACAACGCTTATAAACCTCAGCTTGGTAGGCCTACTGAACCAGCGGCTAGCCCCGCTGCCCCCCCCCACCAATTCAGCCGTTAGCTCCGCTAGCCTATGCTAGCTCCCGATATCTCTGCTAGCCTCCGCTGGTTCCCAATAGCTCCGCTAGTCTCCGCTAGCTTACGTTAGCTCCGCTAGCCTGTGCTAGTTCCCGATAGCTCCGCTAGTCTCCGCTAGCTTACGTTAGCTCCGCTAGCCTCTGCTAGTTCGCGATAGCTCCGCTAGTCTTCGCTAGCCTACGTTAGCTCCGTTAGCCTCTGCTAACTCCCGCTAGCTCCGTTAGCCTCTGCTAACTCCCGCTAGCCTCCGCTAGCTCTCATTAGCTTCCGCTAGCTCCCGCTTGCACCCGCTAGCCGACTATTAAGCCGCTGCTAGCCTCTGTGCTCACTTACTGCCTTGTCTCACTAATATTAGCATCAGCTAATGCTAGCTTCAGGGCTGATATCTGCTATGGTTATGTCGTCTATATAATTAAACCTTTTGGCCCTCTTTGGCACTTCATCTTATGTTTGTCATTTAGCCTTTTCGTAATATGCATCGTAAGTTTGGAGGAACACTGCCCAGTGGTTTGAGAATGTTAATGGTTGTTATGTATACTTTTGTTTATTCTTGTTTGGACATTGAGATGTGTTTTTGTTTTCATACTTTGGTCAGGTCTAACAAGGTAAACAGTACAAGTTTCTGTTAAAAACTCTATATAACAGTAACCAGATTGCCATTATGGTAAATGTTTATTTACACAGCAGTAGAAATACTGTTCACAAGATATCGTATCATTTCTGATGTGTTTCATGCACAATTATTTGTTTTTTTGAAGTAATACTGAGATGGGTTTTGTTGATTACTGTTGAAGTTGAAATATGAACATGCATTCATGTGGTGAGCCTAACTGTGAAAAGAAAGAGAAGATAAAGAGACCAAAGTTTTCTTGTAATACTGAATTCAATAAAAAACAGACAGACTTGAGAGCTCGAGAAGGAAGCCACGGTTTCAACGTCTCTTCTTTGTGCCCTGTTTTACAGGCGTCATAACTGTTACATGTACCCCACCCCTGGGGAGTGTAACATATGCACCTGCCTACTTTAGTTTAACCAATTATTGCACACTTTCTGTAAATCATATAAACCTCATTTCACTTCTCAAATATCACTGTGTTTGTCCCCTCTGTGATATATTTTAACGGAATTGTTTTATCCAAACAATCAATGCTTTATAAAGGTAAATCAGGAAAATTAAGAAGGTTACCCAAACTTTCACACCCCACTGTAGTTGCCATGGGACCTGTGGCTTCTTCGGGAAAATCTATGTCCACTACTACATAGCCAATATAGGGGTAACTACAGTCACTTAAACCCCACATGACCAGACCAGAAACTGGCTGAACTGTAACATCTAGCAGGTGCTTTTTATACCAATTTTTGAAAATTATGGTGACCTGCGATCCGCTGTCAAGCAGAGCATTGCAAGCATGGCCATTTACTTTTACATGCACAATAGAGGAGGGCCCTATTAACCCTGCAGAGAGACTGTTAGCTCTCCCTATCTTATGGAAGGTGTCTTTAAGGATGGTGAAGCAAAGAGAGCTGAAGAGCAACCCAAAGCAGGAAATGTGTGGTATATCCCTCATCAAGGCGTCTATCACCCTAAAAAGCCAGATAAAATTAGGGTTGTGTTTGACTGCTCTGCCAAGTATGGTGGCACTGCTTTGAATGATCATTTACTGACTGGACCTGATCTTACAAATGGGCTGACAGGAGTGCAGATTCCGTAAATATCCGATAGCAGCAATCTGCGATGTTGAAAAATTATTCCACAGGTTTTACGTAAACCCAGAAGACAGAGATTCCTTATGGTTTCTGTGGTGGGAGGAAGACAACTTACTGGACAGACTCAAACGGTTCTCAAAATGGCTTACAGTACTGAACGTCATTGCTCGTATCCAAAAACTTGCAAAGGGCGCCAAAACAGCAGAACCCCTTAATGTTAAAGAACCCCTTAAAGAAAGGCCAGTCTTGCACTTGTAAAATTGGCACAGAAGGATGCCTTCAAAGATGAAACGCGAATTTTGAGTTGTGACAAACTGCCAAAAGGCCATCAGTTGTATCAGCTTGACCCAGTAATTCAAGATGTTCTCAGGGTGGGAGGGCGCTTAAAGAATGCTGATGCTAGTTGCATGGGAGGTGTCTGGGAGAGGCAGATCAGAACAATTTGGAGTGTCCTACACTGTGTTCTCTCACAGGGAGCTGGACAATTAGATGATGCTTCTTTAGGAACATTTTTCTATGAAGCCATGTCAATTATAAATAGCCTCCCACTTGCTACCAACACCATCAATGATCCCAAAAGCCTAGAACCACTCACACCAAATCATTTACTCACCATGAAATGCTCTGTCCCACTGCCTCCACAATTTGTAGCAGAGGATCTGTACTCTAGAAAAAGTTGGCGCAGAGTGCAGTATCTGACTGACCAATTATGGAGTAGATGGAGAAAGGAATATTTGGCAAACATCACCCTCAGACAACGCTGGTACACTCCAAGACGAAACGTCAAGATTGGAGATATTGTCATTGTCAAAGAAGAAGAGATTCCAAGCAGTGAGTGGAGACTTGGAAGAGTAGTTGATGTTTGTAAAGATGAAGATGGATTGGTACGCAAGGCCACAATACAAATGGGCAGTAGAAAGCTAGGAAAAGAAGGCCAGCACACAATGAATAGGCTACATCCATTCTTGAACGGCCCATTCATAAATTAGTTGTATTTGTAGAGAACAACCAAAAGTGTTCCTAATCTTTAAATGTGTTTGTACAGAGAGTATGTGTACAGAGAGTTTATAGTCTAAGGGTTTTATATTCACAGTTCTGGAAATTACTAGATTTAATCATTTTTACAATGGGAAATCATAAATCGTAGTAATTTGGTGGGAGTGTAACTGTCAGAGTGACATGTTTTTGAAATGTCTGTTAAAGTAAAACATGTTTAAAATATATTTAAAAAAAAAAACATTTGCTTAAAAATATGTACATGGTGTTGTGTTATACTTTTACTGTGACGTGTAGTGAGTCATGTGACGTTAGGTTATTGAGAGTGGAACAGTGGACTTGTGGGTAAGAGCCAGCTTGGCACAGAGAAGAGACGTGCTACCCCAAAAATAACCATAGTTTACACATGGTCTAGGAGGCGCACACGGTAAATGTTCATAATTGTTTATATGTTTGTGTAATAATGTACCTTTCATATGTCTTTTTTGTGGATGCAGAGTTTAATCCTGTGTTTTGAGTTTTACGTAAAACTGTTGTGCTAGCTAATACGTTTAAGACAAGCTAGCAATGAGCTAAAGCTCTAGAGACATTGCAACGACTGAGAAATAGATGTCATGTTTTATTTTCTTGTAGTTTTCACGGTGTCTAATGAAGAAAGAGAGAGAAATAAATTCAGAAGACATCAGTATGACTCATGGCCTTTATTCCGTTGGAACAGTGTAGCTACAATGGACGTTCTTCTATCATCAATCTAGCCTGCTCCATCCAACTTTCTAGAGGCTCTTCTCTACCTGGAACAGGTATAGTTCTGTAAAATGTGCGTAACCGACGAAAACCACCACCTTCACCGGGTTTTTTTTTTCTATCTTGGCTAGCAAGTCGCCAACTGTTCGAATTATAGACTCAGCTGAGCTACCTAGTGACTGTGCATTCACTAAGTTCTGTAACGAGCTGGGGGCTTCTGTTTTAATTGCTGGACTTCATGGTGGAGTCCACCTTACCCTTGCATTCACATAGCGCAAGCATGCGGTCCAGCTTTTTGTTATACGTTCTTCCCCTTACTCTCACTCGCCTCAGACTCTTAATGCTTTGCAGAGTTTCTTCTATTTTTGCGATTTCTCGATCACCAGGAACTAGGACCAGTATTGTGTGCCTTTCATCCAAACCTTCTCCCTGGCACCAGCCCCTAAGCTCATCTACCAGTTCTGAGTAAAGTAAATCGGGTTACATTTAACCTATTAGCTGTAACCCAAAATTATGCTAAACAGCTCAATAATCCCAGCAGTGCCTCCAATGTAGAGCCCCCTTAACTCTAGGCTATGCTACATGAGATAGGTGAGTTCGTGCTCTATTACTTTAGTGTTACAGTCTATTACTGTTAGTAAATGCTTAAATAAACCAGGAATTGTTAACAAGACAGGCTAATGCAAGAACCCTTCTGAATAATATTTTACCTCAGGGATAAATTAGGTATACCAATAATAATACTATAGTAAATTATAATTGTAAATATGCATTCACTTTAATTAAATAAACAAATAAACAAATCAAATTACACACTTTATTATGCAACTGTTACTCAGAATTTTCAGATTAATACACACCAACAATGTGAACCCACTTTCACTCAGATTGTACCAGAAACATTTAAACTGACCTGGTCAGGAACATTAAAATAAATATGGGGTATCCCTTTAGTTCTCTGAGGTTTCAAACATGGCGGGCCCGTTCGCTGCTTGTGAACGTGGTGGCCTCGAACAAAATGGCCCCTTCGCGCTTCTTCGTGCTAGGGAAAAAAAACAACAACACACTCATCTTGCTTTGACTCAATCAGAATCCATGATGGGGAACGGGGGGAAGAAGCTGTCGCTAACTTGCTTTGAAGAGGGGAATCCAGCGTTGCCAGAGGAAGTCTGAGCCCACGGTTGCTCAGACTGCTGTCTGGTTTTCCCGAGGTGATGTAGGATGAGTACTCGCTTCTGGTCTTTAAGTTCACGGTCCAGTTCACTGGGAAAGAGAACTTCACTAAACTCAACGACTGAGTTAGCTGGTTTGGCTAATGCTAACAGAGCTTAGTGCTAGGGGCTACAGCGCCTCTGAACAGAAATAAACTTTCCGAGGGAGAGTTTCACCTTGTTTCGCACGCTCGGTCAGTACAGTACACTGAGTGGTTTTCTGGTTGAGAGAAAAGTTTTTTAGCTCCTGGTTAAAACTACTGGTTCTGACATAAAATACATGTAGACAGAGACTAAATGTTAATTTGAAACTGGCAAAGCAGTGAGCTGGCTAGCGGTTCATAAACACAACCACAAAATGGCCCGCTTTTCCAAAAATGCCAGATCGTAGTTCCAAAACACTTTTTACGGGCAAAAATACTTACAAAAACACAGAATAACATCTTAAATTACACATTCGGTCTACTGACGTATTCTTAATCTAAGGGACTAAAGCAAGGAATGGGCTAGCCACAGAATAGAGCCCCAAATGTACACAGCGGCTAAATAAATGCAGCTAATGCCATTGAATCTGCATTAGCTTACACGACTGCACATTATCATCAGTACATCAAGCATGTTCATGTTCCTTACTTTCTGTATTTTTCTTTTATTGTACATTTATTTTTCTTTAAATATGTCATCTGAGCACTGCGGACAGCACAAAGTGGACTAGCTGAAACCTCACCGCTGGCTATGCTTTTCCTCCCAAGCCGAAGCTGGAGCTGCTTTCTTCAGCTTGCAAACGTTTGGGGGTTGTTTTAAAACAGACCACCAGCACCATGTATCTCTTGAGCCTGTTAAGCTTTAACATGCATACACCAAGAACACCATCAAAAGTTACAAAGAAATGTTAATTTCACTCACCTTTAACTCCGTGTGCAGTGTAGCTGGAAGCCCCTGAGGCGATTTCAGAAAAAATGTCACGCGCTTGGGTTCGAAATCGAAGAGTGCTGCTACATATATATATATATATATATAATGTGTGTGTGTGTGTAAATCCAAAATGGCCACAAAAAAATTACACATATTTAAATTATACATAACTCTGATAAGCAATTACTGTGTGGATCAGATGTTAAGATTGCATTTTCAGCCAAGTCCATTAAAAAGCAGTTATATACTTCAAGTTCAGTAGAAAATTTGGCATGCCCCACAATGCATTGCTCAAAACAGTACTCAAAATACTGTAAAACAGACTTACAGTACCTTACTGTTGAAATGCAGTTCAGAAACACCAATGTAATGGAACAGCCATGACAAACCCGCTCTGACAAAAAAAGTTTCGTTGTCTCACTGAAACCATAATTTACTCGTAGTTATATCCTCTGTCTAGCTAAGCTCCTTCCTCGCCCGCCACGAACAGATGGCTAAAACTCGCCCTCGCCAATGTCATTAAATGCATATTTTCAAGAAAATAAATATTTTTATGGTTTGAAAAATAGTTAGTGACTATAATATGATGTTGCAGCAATGCTTGGCTCAGAAAAAAAAGGGAAACAGTCTAGGAGCAAACTTCACAAATTAGCTGAAAAAAAAAAAACAGCTTTTGCGCATGCGCCAAGTGTAGCAACCCTGTAGAGAGGGAAACCATTAAAGAACAAATTTTCCACTCTGTTGTCTCATCTGTGTCTTTATGTCGAGAGAGCAACGACACAGCAAGAGCGCCCCTCCCAGGCTGGAACAGGCATGAACAATCGATAACATTTTAATCCAGTATATAGAAAACAGATTCTTATTGCACAAAACAATGTCTTGATACTGATAACTTTTTTTTAACCCAAATCTTCCTTTTATTAGTAACGGACAAACTAGCTACAATAGATATATATGAAAAATCGAAGTAGTAATGAAAGTGAATATAAAAAGATATCTAAATTTAACCCTTTACACACTCCCCTCCAAAATTAGATGTCGTCCCAACATCTACAACGGAATTCGTGACACATCCACTTCTCTTCATTTTCCATTTTTTTCAGTAGAAGCAAGATTATCTCCCTGAGTTTGACATTAGCTTCCACACATATTCCTTCATTTAACCTCTTTTCCTCTTTTTTTCATTAAGGAACACACACAATTATTTAAAGTGTAATGCAGTTTTGCTCAAACACTATGTTAAACTTGAAGACCAGTTCACAAGAATCTCAGCAATATACAACAGTCCATGACTGGAAGTCAGTTTGGCTGCATGGGAACAATATGAAGCCGTCCATGCTCAACTTGAGAATTAGTTCAGGAGCAGGTAAACAGCAAACAAAAGTCCATGTTTAGATAAGGGGGTTAGTGTTCAAGGCAGGTTAGCAAAAAATGAGTCCATGACTGATGAAAAGTCTTCATCTAAACAGTCCATAGTTCCCACCTTTTGCCCCTTCATCTTTGGAAAAGGTGCCCTAGTAAAGCAACAGTCCTTAAACTCTGTCATATGTTGAATTGGCCTATTCGCCATCAGTTCTCTTCTTAAACAGTTTATTTTCTCTTAAAAGAGACACAAGGTTGTGGGCACATATACTGAAACATACACATCCAAGGATTAACTGTTTGTGCACCACTATAACTCACAGGGGGGTGTTGGCAGGGTGCATAGTTCACGGCCCTTGAATGTTGACATGTAGGAGTTCCAGGGATGTCATACGTGAAACGTTGCGGTGGTCTTCTTTTTCTCCTGAGCAGCTTGTAGCCCCCTAAGTGTTCTGCTCTCTCACTTTCTTGACCCCTAATTACAGGAGCTGGCTCACGGGCAGATAGTTCTGGTTCATCACCTGGTGGCACTTGAGGGGCTATACCAGAGTCATGATCTGGCACGTGTGGATCATTGATCAAAGAAGATTCAGATTCTACAGCGGGGATGTAGACAGATGAATCCAACTGCTGTGTTCGGTCAGACACCACATCTAGTTGAGGTGCTGAAGGTTCCACTGGTGTCTGCTGTTCAGCAGAATGTTGGAACTTTGTCTAAAGTTGAATACTGTGCTCATCATTCTCTTTCTTGCTTAGCAGCGGGGGTGCAAGGCAGGGGTATGGGCAGTATTCATCATCGCTGTCACTTTCTTCCATTGTGTTTTTAACAGCCACTGTTTTTCCTCTTTTCTTTTGTTCAGATTTTTGTCTCCATTCAGAACTTGGTTTTGGCTCAGGCTCTAATGGTAAGTGTTCACATGGCATAAGAAGGTTGCGATGAAGTACCCTTGATCTTCCTCTACCCTGTTCAGGTTTTATCTCATAAATGGGTACATCCTTTCCCAATTGGCGAATAACAACATGAACACCTTCTTCCCAGTAGTTTCTAAGCTTACCTGGACCTCCACGTGGGGTCATCTCACTTTCATGTCATAATTCTTTTTGTTCCTTTCCATACTTTTTTTTGTTTGTTCCCTCACAATCTGATATGCTTCCTGCATACTCTGTTTTCACTGTTCCAAATACTGACTTTGGCTGGCTGTACCTTTGTCAGTCTCCCATCCAAAAAGTGCATCGATGGGAAGTCTGGGGGATCGACCAAATAACAGAGAAAATGGAGAAAACCCACTTGTTTCACTTCTGGTACAGTTATAAGCATAAACTAATTTGTTGAGTGACTCTTTCCAGTTGGACTTTTGTGACTCTGTCAAAGTTCTCAACATCTGCAGCAAAGTACAGTTAAATCTTTTAACCTGCCCATTTCCTTGGGGATGATAGGGACTAGTTCTTGATCCTGCCATACCACTGTACTTTCCCAACTGCGTGAAGAGCTGGTTCTCGAACTCACCACCTTGGTCATGGTGTATGTGGGAAGGAAATTGAAATCTTAACACAAAGTAATTAAAAAGGCGGTCAGCCACAGTTTTGCCAGATTTGGATGTTGTAGCATTGGCTTGAGCAAATCGGGTAAAGTGGTCTATGGTTATGAGAATATATTCATATCCACCTTTACATTTTTCCAGATGAAGGAAGTCAATAGAAACAAGTTCAAATGGCTGTGTCGTGACTATGCTTGTAAGGGCTGCTCTTGTTTCTCGGCTGGGTTTTTTTTGTTTGAGACACATACATGACCTTAGCATGTGGTGCTCAATATCTCTCTGCCTGTGAGGCCAGAAAAACCTGTCCCTAACCAAGCTTGATGTGCAATCGACCCCTTGGTGTCCCATCTCATTATGCAGCATTTGAAGAACCATGCCTCTGAATTTTCTAGGTAATACTAGTTGTGATCTCTGTCCTGTTCTATGGTAAAGAATACCATCATAACCTAGTACCAGTCTGTCCCGTTCTCTCAAAAGACATTTAGTGGTTTAATGCACGTAGCTGTTGGGATGATGGTCTTGTTCCTAAACAAATACAGTCAAGAACTGTTCGTATGATAGTGTCTTCTTCTTGTGCTTGCTGTATCTCTCTCTTTGACAATGTCACGATGGAGGAGACTCCTTTTCTTCTTCATTTTTTCTTCTTCTTCAGCACACTGGGTTGGCACTGCCATAGCCCATGGTATTTCAGAAGACTTCTGTGCTTCAACAGCTTGAACTGTGGCACTGACACACTCTGATGGTAGTTCTTCAGTGCATTCTCTCATCACCGTCTCAATGTCTGTTGGCATCCGAGACAGGGAATTAGCATCGATATTCTCTTTCCCTGGCCGATATCGGATGGCGAAATGTAAATCAGCTAATTCAGCGACCCATCGGTAGCCAGTAGCATTGAGCTTTGCTGATGACAGAACGTAAGTTAGTGGGTTATTATCGCTGAATACTGTAAAGGTTGGCGCATAATACAGATAATCTCTGAATTTTTTGGTAACTGCCCACTTGAGAGCAAGAAATTCTAACTTTCCACTGTGCAAGTGGTAGTTCTTCTCAGAGCCATTCAAAGTTCTTGAACCATAAGCAATTACCCTTAGCTTGCCATTTTGCTTTTGATACAGCACTGCACCTAAACCATTGTTGGAAGCGTCAGTGTGAAAAACAAATTGCTGAGAGAAGTCAGGAAAACCTAGACTGGGTGGTTGAGCAAGGCAATTGATTAGGTTTTTCAGGATTTGTTGGTGCTTGTTGGTCCAGGTTATTGGCTGCTGGGAAGGCACCCCATGGCTTTTCATGTTTCTTTTTCTTTTGTCGCATCTCTGATTCTGGCTTGCATCACTGTCCGTTGGCAACTTCAGCAGGTCATAAAGGGGATTAGCAGTACGTGAAAAGTCTTTAATATAGTGACAATAATAGCTGAGAAGGCCCAAGATTCTTCTCAGTTCACCAACTGTACTGGGTTTCTTATTTTTCAGAGCAGTGACAGCCACTGTGTCTGCTGGATCCATGCGACTCCCTGCTGCTGATACAATTCTCCTTAGGTAACAGTTTAAGCTTCACTCCATTGCTGTGTAGACACTGAAGCACTCTTCTCATGGCTTCCACATGCTCTTCAAATGTTTTTGTGAACATCAAGATGTCGTCCAAGTAAGGCACACAAATCTTGTCCCTCAGGCCTTCAAGAAATGTTTCCATGCAATGTTGGAATGCAGCAGGAGCATTTGTAAGTCCAAAGGGGCCCCTCACCCATTTATATAATCCCCAGGGTGTTATGAATGCAGTGAATGGTCTGCTGTCCATTGCCATGAAACCCTGGTGATAGGCTTTTCCTTGATCCAACAAGGAGAACCAAGCATTGCCCCCCCGGCTGTCCATAATATCCTGCACTCTTGGAATGGGCTGTTGGTTAGGCACTGTTTTCTTATTAAGCTCCCGATAATCAATTCAGAGTCGTAAAGTGCCATCTTTTTTCCATACACACACAATGGGAGAAGCATAAGGGGAGCAAGATCTCTCCACCCAGCCCTGTGCTATCAAATCATGCAGATAATCTTTCATTTCTTGATATAGTGGCTTTGGAACAGATATATAAGTGCGGGCGACAGGTTCATGGTCTTTGAGGGTTATGCTTAGCTGTAGATTCTTAATGCAGCCAATGTCATTGTCACTTTTCGTGAAAGTATGACATTCGTCCCGTAGCATCTTCTTGACAATTTGCTGCTGAAGTGGATCTAGGTGGCTTACGTCCACTGGGGGTCCCATAGGCCATCAGTCCATTTTCCACCAACTCCTTCGACCCGGGACTGAATTGAGGAGACAGTGGTAGTGCTCTCCTGTGTAGTAATTGGAAACACAGACTTAACTGGCTGCACAGTCCCGAGAATGGTTTTGCATGGTTTGGTTTGGTTTGGTTCAAGACCCTCAGGCCACTGCTGATTAACATCTGGTTTGAAAAACAGAATTGTGTCCTCTTTCCCTGAGGGCACCTGGGCATAGCATTGAATCTGCAGGACGGACTTCCTGGGGACAACCACTCACTCTTTTGTTGTCCTCACATAGTACACACTAGAATCTTCATAATTGGCCTCGCTTTTGCACCCCTGTAAGTAACATTCCACAAGGCATTGTCTGCCTACAAGTGAAGTTACAGAAGAATGCTGGTTGACACAACATTGTGCTACCTGAACCTCAGTAGATGGATATGACTGGGCGGGTGATGTGTTTTTACACTGCCTGCGATGCCTCCTCCAATGGTCTATTTGGCACGTCTTTGAGCAATAATAAACAGCTTTGCATTTGGAGCATCTGACATTTGTCCATTCCATACCACAATTAGCACAGTGATGAGACGCAATGTGATCGGTTACTGCCTGTCCCGCGGAAACAACCGGTTTCCGTTTAAAGGTGCCTCTCTTCGTGGTCTAGTGCCCTTGGCTCTACAACCTGCCAAGAAATGCTTGCTGCTTCCACAGTAATAACAATGAGAACATGGTTCTTCTGTTTTTCTCTGTTGGCAGTGAAAGCACTGTCTTGCTCTTGCAGGGCGGAGCTGTTGAGGCATGGGCGGAAATTGACTCTGGGTTATATAGTGCGATGCATACTGAGACGGGACTGCATACTGTGTTGGTAGAACTGGAGAAGACTGCTGTAGTACTGGGAACTGCGGAGGTTTGACATGAGCTGGATACTGCTGTAATACAGAACACTGTTGGAACTGCACGAGGTATGGATGTGGAATGGGGATGTGGAGTGGATGTGGAGTGGGGCTGACTGAAATGCTGGAGGCTGAGACATATAGCCATCGAAAACCCGATTTCATCCCCACAGCTGCTGGTTTTGCTGATCATTGTTGGTTATACTCGAGGTATGACATTGGTCATATCCTGTAAAACCCCATTCTGGTGGCTGCTGGTGCATCTGAGATGGCTCTTTTAAGGACTTGTTTACTGAAGCTACTTCTGGTTTCTGATTGGAAACTGCAAAACATTGCTGGGGCATAGGTGCAGGTTGCTGTATTCTCTTTAATTTGTGCGATACCTTTACTGAGACTCCTTAATTCTGACAAAATGTCTTGTTTTGTCTGTTTATCCTTGCACTTGAGTTCAGAGGAGTGCTCTTCTAATTGGGCACAAATGACAGTAGCAGTGCGTTCAGACCCGCATGCTTTACGTTTGTTTTGTTTTTCTGTTTTGTTTGCACATGCTATATTTAATCTTTCAAGAAGCACTTTATCTGTAGTGTTAGGATCTAAGAGGTATGGCTGAAGATCATGCTGGATTTGGTTACTCTGCAAGCCAGTGAGGACAGCATGTTGGAACATACTCTGAACCAAAGCAGGGTCATGTTTCAGTCCAGACTCGGCTTCTTGAGAGGCAAATAATATTTTCTGCCTCAAGTCCAGAGTGCATATTAGAAAGTTTTGTGGCGACTCTTTATTGCGCTGGACTTCAGTAGTGAGCTGTTTATACAATTCTGTTGCCCGTTTTTCCTGATAGTGAGACCGAAGAATTTGTCGTAACGAAGTAGGCAAAGTCTGTTTTCCCTTCCAAATAGCTCTGCAACTGTAGCCCTGGTGTGATTGCTCTGATTACTGCATCAATTATTTCTTGTTCTAAAAAGCCCTTGTTAAGTCCAGTTTGAATTTGGCGGGCAAGCCTGGAGAATGACAATCTATCTCTTTGGCCAGGTTCTTCAATTTGACCATTTATTTTAAAGTCTCGATGCCACACAGGCTGGATGGTTTGTCTCTGCTCAATGTATGGAGAGTTGACACAATTAACTTCAGACTCCATCTGTGTTGCATTCATAACAGCTGGGGGATTGCTATTGGAACGGGAAAGAGCAGCAATTTCACTCTGTTTCTATGATTGCTGTAATGTACTTATTACCTGTTCAAGCTTCTCTTTTTCACTACTCAATGAGCCTCCTTCAGCAGAGTTCATAGCAGGAGCAACTACTAATTCGTTCAGTTTTTCCTTAATGCTCAACAGTTCAGCCATGCCACCATCCTCTAGTTCCTCTCTCACTAAGTGTTACTCACCAGAGATATAAGAGACAGACGTGTATGGCTTGTGAGATCTTTACTTGGAATGCCAAGGAAACCACTGAGTTCTATGACTTTCTCTCTGGACAATGTGCACAGTATTTCATCAATTTCTTCCTGAATCTCTTTAAGCGCTTCCATTGCTGCAGTATGAGTGAACGGTATTGGTGCAACTGGACGGTAGCTTTAATACTGACCGGACTTTCCTGCCTCTAGCACACCCTGTGCCTCAAGTGCATGCACTGCTCCAACAGCTGCCTGCTTCACTTCCACCTCATCAACTACCTCACTCTGCTGCTGGCTTGGATGTTTGATAGAGATGTATGTGGTAAAGAAGACCTCTGCCTGACTTGGAGTCGGTTCCTCTTACACACATCCCAGCGGTGCCTCCAAAATTTGTAGTAACCCTGTAGAGAGGTAAACCATTAAAGAACAAACTTTCCACTCTCTTGTCTCATCTGTGTCTTTATGTCGATAGAGCAACGGCACAGCGAGAGCGCCCCTCCCAGGCTGGAACAGGCATGAACAATCGATAACATTTTAATCCAGTATATCAGACAGTACTGACAGAAAACAGATTTCTCATTGCACAAAATGATGTCTTGATACTGATAGCTTTTTTTAACCCAAATCTTCCATTTTTTTTTAGAAACGGACAAACTACAAGCTACAATAGATATATGTGAAAAATCGAAGTAGTAATGAAAGTGAACATAAAAAGATGTCTAAATTTAACCTTTTACACCAGCGGGCGGAAGACGTGCGGAGATACATCGCCTCACTGCAGGTGGGTTTTCGCCGTTAGGTGTATCAATCACAAGTCATGAAACAAGAGCATGGCGCACTTATGTGAGCATTACAGTTCAGAAACACCAATGTAATGAAAAAAATGGAAACAGTCTAGGAGCAAACTTCATAAAATAGCTAATAGAAACAGACCTTTTGCGCATGCACCAGCGGGCGGAATAAAGGCGGAGATACAAAGCCTCACTGCGGGTGGGTTTTCAGCGTTTATCAAGCCCAAGTCATGAAACAAGAGCATAGCGCAATCATTTGAGCATTACAGTTCAGAAACACCAATGTAATGTAACAGCCATAGGCCATGACAAAACCTCTCTGACAAAATAAGTTTCTTTGTCTCACTGAAACAAAAATTTACTCATAGTTATATCCTCTGTGTAGCTAAGCTCCTCAAATGTAAAAATCAAGACAACTGTTACAACTGACATTAAATTTATTTTTGCCATATCCATTTGCTAAATGTTAAATTCTGTGTCCTAGTTTTATTTGTAGCGCCCCCACCTGACATTTAACTGAACAACTAAAGGTTAAATAGGAGGCACATAACCCCTAAACTAATAGCATGGGAGGTGTCTGGTGGGTCCTACCACAACAACTCAGAAGAAAAAAACATAGATGGCTCAAGCAACTAGGGTGATTTTTCCTTAGGGTTCAGGCCTGTAGCTAAACTCTAACAACTACATGAATCTCCCATGCACTGGCCCTTTAATGCCTTTCCCCTCCCTCTCTCGGTACCCCAATCAGCCGAAAAGACTCCAGAGCGGGAGAAAAAAAAAAACACACAGCAGGCTGCAGAACTCATGACTGTATTTTAACACTGTACTAAACACAGTTTCAAAGCCACGCACACAGCTCAGGTTTTTTTTTCTCTCTCCCACAGTGCACGTTGTATGTTCAGTGAGAGCAGTCTCTAAAGTACCCCAGGTACAACTAAAGGTTCAGTGTCCACGAAGGAGCTACCCTCCATTGGCGTGTGTTGGAGCTCAAAAACACTGCGAATAAGTCAGCGGTTACTCACAGTTCAACTGTAGGTCACGCACAGCACCCTCACCGTTCAACCACCGCAGGATCTTTGGAGTAGCAATCCAATGAAGGGGGAAAAAACATGAATAAGACAAAAAGGAGAACCTTTAATCCAGCCCAGAAGTTGTTCACGCAAGTCCCCGAGTTCCCGACAGGCCGTCTGTCCAAGCCTGGCTAGCGCAACTAATAGCATTAGCTAGCTAGAGGCTCCTTCGTTATCTGTTTATAGAAACTCAGTTTCAGCAGGCTGCTGTAACATTAGAAACGCTTGCTGGACACTTCTGGTCCATTTCTTAGCTGAATTTGTGGATTAATTCTGTCTATATTCCGTCTTTTCCCCCTAACTCGCTCCTCTCTCCAAGCATAGCTTTGTCTACCCCTTTTTTTAAAAAAATTTTCCCGAACTTTCTAGCTCCGCCCACTTTGGCTTAAACAGAACAAAACTGAACCCAAAACAGTGGAAAATTACTTTTCAACTGTTGTGTAAAGCTGTAAAAAAATAAATAAACAACAAAGGTTCACAGGCACAGATAAATGTGAAAGTACCATGAAAACTCAAACACTCTTTTACATTTAAAAACCCTAAGGGCTACATATTTAAATATTATTTAATAATAACTCGCGCATTAACGTGGTCTGCAATTTTTTGCCATGTCAATTCCCTTTCTTTTGTGGCTGCTGAAGTATTACTTTTACGTGTAAATATGTATTCTTTTTCTGCATATGCAGTCAGTAGTATTTCCTGCTCTATAGGTCTATAAAATAAGATGCTCTCTTTTTTCCATCATTGGCGTCCATAGTGAATCGTTTTTTCGCCACTCCATTGCAAATGCCTATTTACGGGTAACAGTGAATGTGCTTCAGCTGAGTTCAATCTACTCAGAATTGACTAAACTAACTGATCAGCTGTTGTGGAACCGGAAACTTTGACTATCACACGGCGAGATAAGTCAACTTTGACTTTCGGCTTAGGTTTAGAGTTTGTTAAATCCACTTTCTGGAATACACCCCAGTAGGGGGCACTAGAGCAAAGCGGCAGTGGGTGTCTGAGAAGAAGAAGAGCTGGTTGAAGCTGGTGGCTGCTGGGAGAAACAGCATTGTTGTGAGTTCCTGCACATTGTTAAATAAAGACAATCTAAAGGATTGGTTGGCCTGTTTCTTTTTTGTACTTTGGATATCACGGATATCACATTTGGCGATGAGGAAATCAATGTGGAACAGTGGGCAATGATTCAGCTACCTTGACTTTTTTGGAGGACTGTGCAAGGCTTTTGTTTTTGAAGACAATGGGAAAATGGCGGCAAGGAACACTCGCTCCTTTTGATAATGGAAATCAGAGTATTGTGAGGTGTTATCACATTTCTGTGGTGAATGACATTACGGATGCTGCTAAGAAACGTGCTATTCTTCTTAGCTCGGTGGGTTGTCAAACCTACAGCCTCATAAGAAACTTGCTAAGTCCTGACAAACCAGGGGAGAAAACGTATGACGTATGACGTATGACGTATGATATCTAGTGGAACTGCTAAAAGCACATTACAACCCTAAGCCAAGTGAGATAGTACAGCATTTCAAGTTCAATTCTAGAAACAGAAACCCAAAGGAAAGTGTTTCTGACTATGTGGCTGTACTTCGTGAACTGGCTCAACACTGCAATTATGGAGACAAGCTGACCGAAGTGTTAAGGGGCAGGCTTGTTTGCGGTATTGAAGATGATCGCATGCAACGTAGATTGTTAGCGGAGCCAGAGCTTACATATGACAAAGCCCAGAAGCTTGCTCAAGCAATGGAGACAGCTTCTAAAGATATTCGGGATATCCAAGAACAGAAACAAACATTTTCAAAGTAGCGCCCATCAAGCTTCAGCTCAAAGTTAATGACCGGGATGTCAACTTTGAAGTAGACACTGGATGTAGCGTGACCATTTTAATGCAAGCAGAGAAGGCAAAACTAGAATATAAGGAAAACATTTCTGAGTTAGGCAAGTGTTCAGTGAGCCTCAAAACGTACACAGAAGAAAGAGTAGAAACCTTAGGTGTAGCAAAGGTCAATGTAGTGTACAAGGACATTGTCAAACAGCTACCAGTAGTAGTAGTGGCAGGAAAGGGTCCAAATTTATTAGGGCGTGGATGGATCAGAGAACTGGCTGTGGACTGGTGTTCTTTAAACCAAATTGCTGAGACTACCCAGACAGTGCAGGAGGTACTGGGGCAGCATGACATGGTGTTCAAGGAAGGATTAGGGACATGGAAGGGGCCTCCGGCAAAAATCAATGTTGACAAAGAAGCCGTTCCAAGGTTTTTTAAACCAAGACCAGTTCCCTATGCAATGAAGCAGAAAGTAGAGGCAGAAATAGATAGGCTAGTCGAGGAGAAAATTCTAGAACCTGTAAAATTCTCAGAATGGGTAGCACCTATTGTTCCAGTTCTAAAACTGGACAACTCAGTGAGAATCTGTGGTGATTATAAACTGTCAACCGAGTATTCAAGTTAGAGCAGTATCCAATTCCGAGAGTTGAGGATCTCCTTGAGAAGTTGGCAGGCGGTGAGAAGTTCACCAAGGTAGACTTAAGTCATGCCTATCAACAAGTGACTCTAGATGAAGAATCCAAGTGATGGAGGGTTTACTGCAGGGAATCCCCAATGTAGCAGTTTATCTCGATGACATTTTACTGACAGGCAGGAATGACCAGGAACACCTCAGGACCTTAAATTAAGTTCTAACAAGGTTAGAAGAAGCAGGGTTGCGGTTAAAACGGAGCAAATACTCATTCATGGGAAAGGGACAAAGTGGATTCTACAGGACTGCACCCATTTCTGAACAAGGTCAAGGCCATTCAGAAAGCACCTTCACCAACAAATGTGACAGAGCTCAAGGCGTATCTGGGATTGTTAAACTATTATAACAGATTTCTACTAAATCTGTCAACCTTGTTAGCTCCTCCACACCAGCTACTGAGAAAAGATACTAAATGGCACTGGGGAAAAGAGCAAGAGGCTGCTTTTGAGAAATCTAAAAAGCTTATGCAGTCATCACAATGTTAGTGCGTTATGACAGTCAGAAGGATCTCATTCTGTCATGTGATGCATCACCCTATGGGGTCGGGGCTGTATTGTCACATCGAATGTCCAATGGGGAAGAAAGACCCATTAGTTTCATGTCACGTACACTAACACCAGCGGAGCAAAATTATTCGCAATTGGACAAAGAAGGACTTGCTGTGATGTTCGGAGTGCAACGCTTTCACAAGTACTTGTATGGTAGGAAGTTTACCATATGCACTGATCACAAACCTCTTCTGTCCCTTTTCAATGAAAGCTGTTCCTCAAATGGTCTCACCAAGTGTTCAAAGGTGGTCAGTAGCATTGCGAGCTTATGAGTATGTCATTGTCTACAAGCCAGGCAAAGACCATGGCAACGCTGACGCTCTGAGCAGATTGCCACTACCATGTTCATAAGTGGTAGAGGATCAGGAATACAGAGTGTTAATGATGGAGGAAATAGCACTGGTGTCTGATGGTGATGTGAGGAAGTGGACGACCAGAGATCCCATTTTTGCCAGATTGATAAAATACATCATGAGAGGCTGCCCACAGCAGGTGATAGATCCTGAGTTCATGCCATTTGCTGTGAGAAAAGATGAACTGGATAGATAAACCATGGAGACAATTGCACATCGACTATGCAGGACCATTTATGGGGCAAATTTTCATAATCACTGATGCTCATTCCAAATGGTTAGATGTCTATCTGGTACATGCAGCTACCTCATCTGTTACCATTGAATGTCTGTGAAAAAGTTTCAGCATCCAAGTACTATCAGAAATGATAGTTTCAGACAACTGTGCTTCCTTCATGAGTGCAGAGTTTAAAAAATTCATGACAAAGAATGGAATTACACACAGGACTTCTGCACCCTTTCATGCATCGTCAAATGGTCTTGCGGAAAGAGCAGTTCAGACGTTCAAGACCATGATGAAAAAAGCTGGAGAAGGTAGCATCTCTACGAAAGTGGCGGGTGTTGTTTAGTTACAGCATTACACCGCAGTCTACAACAGGGAAGTCACCTGCAGAGTTGTTACAAGGAAGAAAACTAAGGTCAACATTAGACCTGGTGCATCCAGACTTAAAGAGGAGGGTGATTCAGAAGCAAGGTAAACAGAAGAAGAATCACGAAAAGCAACGCCGAGGTCGGGAATTCAAACAAGGAGTTGAAATTGACAAAGTATTTCAGTCATGGTTGGATTCGAGGACTAATTGAAGAAGTGACGGGTCCAATCAATCAATCATTCAATGTTTATTTGTATAGCGCTTTTTACAACCAATGTTGTCTCAAAGCAGCTTCACAGAAAATCAGTTTGTTATATATAACAAAGGAAAAAACACAAAGTTAATGTGCAGACATTTGAGGGTGGGGAAAAACTGGGTCCAAGCCCCCCTTGAGCAAGCCAGAGGCAACAGTGGCGAGGAAAAACTCCCTTGAGTAAGAAAGAAACCTCGAGAGGAACCAGGCTCAAGGGCGGAACCCTACCTCCTCAGGTTGAACCCGGATTAGACGAGAAAGACAGAACAGGAAAAGAACATCTATTGGATCCAGTCTGATTAGTCCAGGAGGGAGTAACTGCAAGATGGAGCCGACCAGCCGACCGTAAATGTTATGGTCATGCCGGGCGACTGCCAGACCGTTCACTGATTTGTATGTTAATAGTAGAATCTTGTAGTCCACACAAAATTTTACCGGTAGCCAGTGTAGTGAAGACAGTATCGGGGAAATGTGATCGTGTTTTTTGTTCTAGTAAGGACTCTAGCAGCTGCATTCTGGACGAGCTGGAGCTTATGTAGAGCCTTATTTTGCATCCGGCTAAAAGGGTGTTGCAATAATCCAGCCTAGAAGTTATAAAGGCATGGACCAGCTTTCCGCATCTTTTAAGGATAGGACATTGCGTAATTTAGCGATATTGCACAGATGGAAGAATGCCGTCCTAACTGTGTTAATGATATGTACATCAAAAGACGAGCTGGTGTCGAAGATCATGCCTAGATTTCTCAGAGTGGAGCTAGGAGTAATAGCGTGGCCATCAATATTCAAGACCTGGTTACAGCACGGTGGGGAGACGCCCGGCTATGTCCAGGACCCGAGCACCTGGAAAACAGGCAACAGTCGCATTACCTCTAGGACCATTTACTCTAACATGGCGGACGATAAAACTATCGATAACATAAAAGAGTCCTGTGAAGAGGCCCGAGGTGCTGGAGCGGGCGACGGGGCCAGAGAAGCTGCTGTTGGAGTAGGCGGCGAGCTAAGAGCAGAGAACTGGCTGTTGTGGGCGAAGGATGGCTGGGGTGGAGGAGACAGTCTGGTAGGCCCTCTGTGGCGCTGGCGTTTCCAGACTCCTTGTGAGGCCGGTGTGAAGATGGCGTGTCCTGGCGTGTGTTGAGGTCTAAGTGGTGCAAGCACCGAGGGTGAGACCTCCGAAGCTGCTGAAGAGGCCGGCATGCGGTAAACACCCCTGGAAACTTCAAGCTGCGACTTCATCTGAAGGAGCTTGTTCTGCTTCTTCAGGAGGGCCGCGATCTGCCAATCCAGCCATGCCAGCTCTGCGGCCAGATACTGGAGTGCGCGGTCATCGGGGATCGTCATGGTGAGTGAGCGGGAAAAGAAAGTCCTGTGAGAAAGATAAAGGAGGAAAGAGAGAAAAGAGAAACAAAAAACAAAAAGAAAAGCGTAAACATGAGTTGTGTGGAGATAGCAAAGAGATAGCAATCTAGATGCTGCACGCTGCTCGATCTGATGCTCCTCGCTGCTCGATCTGACGCTTCACGCTGCTCGCTGCTCTATTAGTCTGTAATCTCAGCCTCCAGTATTATACAAGGTCAGACTGGGTGATGGCAAAATAGTGCAAAGACCATGTGGATCAGATAGTGGCTGGAGGTGAGGACAGTCAGATCTCAGAGATTGATGTGTCAGACAGGTTTGTTTCAAATCCACTGTCACTACAAATAGACGTAGCTGAAACCATTACAATCTCGGGAAAGGAACAGAAAGAGGACTCTGTCAAGACTCAGATTCCCCAGCAGGAGGAACAATCCGGCAGTGTCAGTACTGATGGTTCTCAGAGTGGTAGGAAAACGTTGCGTCGCTCTCAAAGGACTGTAAGTAAGCCTACTTACTTACAAGACTATGAACAGTGAAAAAAAAAGAGTAAGAAAGAGAGATTACAGTTCAGAAACACCAATGTAATGGAACAGCCATAGGTCATGGCAAAATCGCTCGAAAGAAGTTTCATTTTCTCACTGAAACTATAATTTACTCGTAGTTATATCCTCTGTCTAGCTAAGCTCCTCCCACCTCCGTCACGAACAGATGGCTAAAACTCGCCCTCGCCAATGTCATTAAAAGCATATCTTCAAGCAAATTAATATTGTCATGGCTTGAGAAATATATAGTGACTGTAATATGATGTTGCAATACTGCTTGTCTCACAAAAAAGGGAAACTTCATGAAACAGCTAAAGAAACAGACCGTTTGCGCATGCGCCAACGGGCGGAAAACACGTAGAGATACAAAGCCTCACTGCGGGTGAGTTTTCGGCTTTAGGTTTATCAAGCCCAAATCAGGAAACAAGAGCATGGCGCAATCATGTGAGCATTACAGTTTAGAAACACCAATGTAATGGAACAGCCATAAGCCATGACAAAATCATGGAAATTTGACAAACTCAGTCTGGACTGTCTGCTGAGGAATATCAGAAAATTATTTATTGATGTTTACAGCATACAAAGAGGATAGAATATAGGAGCGCTGCCCATTGCTCCCCTGAGCGCAATATATATACAGTATACTACCGAGACATCTCCTTGTGTGTGTGCGTAAAATGCCTGGTAGCAGCAGGAAGCTAGTCCCAAGTTTGGGAGATGCAAGGTCACCAACGTAAGAGTAAAGACAAGAAAATATGGTGTCCAGAAGACAGAATCACATGAGCTGTACAGAACACTTAATCACATATAGAGAACACATTGACCTCTGATTAACAAACTACTTCATCATGCACAGCTTAGAATGAACTCTGAAAACTGCTTCTACAGAAATAACTCACATTCCCTCCTTTCTATCATTGTCCATGATAATAAGAAAGTAATGAAAAGACAAGGAAAAAGAAAAATGTACAACAGTCAAAACATCAGTAGCAAGAATTCCTAAGGTTTCCACTTGCCACATCATTGGACTTGTTGTATTAGATGAGCTAAGACATATATAAAGCAAAAAGAGCACTACCTGGCAACAGACATATATAAAGCAAAAGAGCACTACCTGGCAACCCCAGCCCAGTGCTCATACCTATAGAAAAGAAAAGGTCATTATAAGTGCAGCACAATACACACAACTTAAACCTTACTATTGCTTACTCACTTAAGTGCATTACGAAGAGATGGGTCTTCAGTCTGCGTTTGAAGACAGCGAGAGACTCCGCTGTTCGGACGCCCAGTGTGAGTTCATTCCACCATCTGTGAGCCAGGACAGAGAAGAGTCTTGACGCTTGTCTTCCATGAGTCCTCAGGGATGGCGGTTTGAGTCAAGTTGTACTTGAAGCTCGAAGGATTTCAGGTACAGATCGACTCTTCACCATTGCCATAAGGTAGGAAGGGGCTGGTCCATTCTTGGCTTTGCAGGCCAGCTTCGGAGTTTTAAATCTGATGCGGGCAGCAACAGGAAGCCAATGAAGGTAGCGCAGTAGTGAAGTGACGTGGGTGAACTTTGGTAGATTGAAGATGAGACTGGCTGCAGCGTTCTGGACCAGTTGCAGGAGCCTGATGGCCCGTAGAGGAAGACCAGGCAGAAGCGAGTTGCAGTAGTCTAGCCTTTAAATGACCAGAGACTGGACAAGCAGCTGGGTGGCCTCCTGAGAGAGGAAGCTTCGTATCCTCCGGATGTTGTAGAGAAGGAATCTGCATGACCGAGTCAGGTTAACTTTACGAGCTGAGAACGATAACTGGCCATCCAAGGCTTCTTGCATCCTCAGTCGGGGTGATCAAGGAGTTCCTGAATGAGATGGCAAGATTATGGTGAGGACCTGTAGTGCTGGGGATGAACAGCAGCTCAGTCTTGCTGGGACTGAACTTAAGGTGGTGAGCTGTCATCCATGAGCTGATGTCAGTCAGGCATGCTGAGATGCAGTTGCATACCTGTGTGTCAGATGATGGGAAGGAAAGCATTGAGTATCATCAGCATAACAGTGATAAGAAAAAGTAATTACTTCTCCAAGAGAAAGAGTGTAAAGAGAGAAGAGAAGAGGACCCAACACAGAGCCTTGAGGGACACCGGTGGAGTGCCTGCATGAAGCAGAAGTGGACCCATTCCATGTTACCTGATAGTACCCCTTCCATGCAGTGCCGGTGATTCCAAGATCGGTGAGGACCGACAGGAGGATCTTGTGGTTTACCGTGTTGAAGGCCACAGACAGGTTGAGCAGAATGTGAACTAAGAACAGTTTGGCTTATCTCGCTGTCTGAAGCCTCTCAGTTACTGCGATGAGAGCAGTTTCTGTGGAATTGGCTGGTTTGAAGTCAGACTGGTTGATGTCCAGAAGCTGGTTTTGGTAGAGAAAAAGGAGAGTTGATTACACTGCACAACAAATTTTTAAAAAAGTCTTGCTTCCTGAAAAGTTTTAGTTGATTGTGACAGGTACCTATAGGGTATGCACAAACATAGTTTTTGTTTTACTGCATCACGTAGGAACTCTAAGAAATAGACATTTATATGTTTACCTATTTAATCACATTTATGTTCCACATGAGCCAATAAGTTCAACAGAATTAAAAATGTTTTGCTCCTGATTTTCTTTTGTATTCAACTTCTGGTGCATTGCGTTGCAGTGTCCAACAGTAGTCAGCAAGCATTGACGGATTCCAGTTGCCCTGGTATCGTTTCTCCATTGTAGCAATGTCCTTGTGAAACCGCTCACCGTGTTCGTCACTGACAGCACCGAGATTCACGGGGAAGAAGTCCAAGTGTGAGTGAAGGAAATGAATCTTGAGTGACATGCTGCACTTCATTTTCTGATATGCACGGAGAAGTTTGTCTACGACTTCAACGTAGTTTGGCGCTCTGTAATTGCCTAGTAAATTGTCAACAACGTCTTTGAAGGCTTTCCAGGCAATTTTTTCCTGGCCAACTAACAGCACTTCAAACCCCTTGTCACTCATAACATGTCTGATCTGGGGACCAACAAAAATGCTTTCTTTGATTTTCGCGTCACTTATTCTTGGAAACGTCTTTCTTAAATAGCGAAAACCTTCACCTTCCTTGTTCAGTGCTTTCACAAAATTCTTCATGAGTCCAAGTTTTATGTGTAGAGGAGGCAAAAATATCTTTGCCGGCTCAACAAGCGGTTTGTGTGCAACATTTTTCTGTCCTGGAACTAACTTTTTGCGGAGTGGCCAGCTCTGTCGACAATAATGTGACTCTTTGGCACGGCTGTCCCATTCACAGATGAAACAACAGTACTTGGTATAGCCGAGCTGCAGTCCCAGTAACAGAGCAATGACTTTCAGATCTCCACAGATATTCCAGTTGTACCTGCTATACTGGATGTGGTTGAGCAACAGTTCCATATTCTCATATGTTTCCTTCATGTGTGCTGCATAGCCAACAGGACAGCTTTCAGGCTTAGCATTGACGAATCAATGAAGAGACGCCACTCTTCCGGATTGTGATCACAACCCAAGGCCGAGAACAATCCATCAATGTTACAACAGAAACAGAGACTGTCGACTTGTGCAAAAAATTTGGTGATATCATGATGTCGGCTTCTAAACGTAGAAATTTTCGTACCTGGTGACAGCAGACACCATCCCTGCAGCCTGGAACCCAGCAACTCAGCTTTTGCTTTTGACAGACCCAAATCTCTGACCAAATCGTTTAATTCTGACTGTGTTATCAGATGTGGTTCACCTGATGAGCAAGGTTCAAAATCTGGGTCAATGTCATGGTCATTACCCTGCACTTGAGTTTCTTCATTTCTTTCGTCTAAGGTCCAATCCTCGGGTGGTTTCGGAATTGGGAGACTGTCGTCATGTGGCACAGGTCTGATTGCTGAAGGCAGATTAGGATATTTAATTGACTTCTTGTTTTTGGCAGAGAAACCAGATACATTAGTCAAACAAAAATAACAGTCCATCACATGGTCTTTTTGTTCTCGCCAGATCATCGGAACAGCAAACGGCATACTCTTACGAGTGCCTCTGAGCCAGGCTATATAAAAATTTAAGCAAAAATTATGATAAAACTGAAGATTTCTCTTAAACGGTACGTGATACGTAAACTTGATGTGATATTCGTGATCAGCACCCAAAAATCTATAAGAAACACCTAACAGTGTTCAAGAAGCAAAACAGTTGTTGTGCGGTGTTATAGACTGCACATTCAAGAATTTTTGAAAGAAAAGAAAGAAGTGATACCGGTCTGTAACTGCTGATGTCTGAGGAATCCAGTGAGGGTTTCTTCAGGATAGGAATCACTCTGGCTGTCTTGAAGGCCTATGGATGATCTGATGACAGGGAACAGGGCCTTTATTTAGCAAGCTACAAAGACCTTTGGCCTAAGTAGAAAAAATGAAATTACATTATCTTAGCGATATTTAAGACCATTGGTCACAGTCATCATAATAGTCTTTGTCATCATAATCTGAGTCTTCACAGTCTGAAGCGTCCGATCTACATTTAGCTGTCATTGTCATATACGTATGTACATATGTACAATGACCATTGCCTCCACAGATTTAACAGTACATTTCTTTATGAGGCAGGGAGCTAAGAGCAGAACTAAGATAACCATAATACCAGTAGGAACACAGACCGTTAATATCCACATTCCCCATCCACCTAGTACCACATGCAACCATGAGAACCATGAGGCCTCCTAACCCTCTGGGATATGCACGCCTACACGCATATGATTGATAATGCTAGTAAGGTTACCATGTTAGTTAGGAATATAAATACAACATGATGTGCCCAGAAGTTTGCATACCTCTCCTTTCTCTGCCAGTAAGATGTCTAGGGCCAGTCTATGCTGGATGACTGCTGTTCTAAAAGCCCTAAGGTCCATGCCCTAAGGTCCATGCACAGTACTTTGCCATGCCAGGCCATTCACTTTATTAAACAGGGCAGCTGTTCCTCCTCCTGGGAGGAGAGACCATCCTGCAGAGGCTGCTGGGCCTGTCCACGGTTCCAGAGATCATAACCCTGATACCATGAGGGCATTTTATTCCCCTTTTCCAGTGAACATCCGCACCTTAGAGACTTACTGGGGCCTTGCTGTTTCAGCATTACTACACTAAAATTAGGTAGTCTAAATGCAAACTACTGATTACCGTCCAACCTACAGCAATAATCTGTCAGGGAACTTTGTGACGTTGAAGGTAATCTATAGAAGTCCCTTCGTCTAACACACTCCGTTCTGTCATCTAAGCCAGCTTACAAGTACCACTTAATGATGTGCAAAGAAGCACCGCTTGTCATTTATAGGTGTTATATATGTCACGTGAGGTGTATGTGCTACACGTATGGTGTCTTTGGTTGCTAGTGTGCATTGGTCCTCCTAGAGGCCTCTTGACTGACCATAATTACTCTTACAGTGGTTTAAGTCCCTCTCAGGGATCTGGAGCCCTTCTGCACTTTTCGTGTGTACCCATGTGACCCTGCTGCTGACCTTCACCGCGGAGTGTGTGAAGAGTTGCACTTGGAGAGGTCCTGTCCACCTGGGTTTATTCCAACGTGTCAACCCAGTCACCTGGTTTCAAGTCATGCAACAGTCCTGTTGCTCGGGTTGGTAGGGCCTCGCTCACCTGCTTGTGGACAGATTTCAGAGCAGAGGACAAGGTTGCACAATATTCAAGCATCAAATCATCACACATGGACAGTTCTGATACTGGTGTCTGTGCAGGCACAATTCCCATGTTTGGAGGTCACCCAAATAGTATCTCAAAAGGTAATTTGCATTAACACAATAGGGAGAATCTTAGTCTATCCTAAACTAGTCTCCTCACAACACTTGCTCACTTTATTTTTCAAAGTCCCATTTTCTCTATCCGCGTTGCCCCCACCAGCTGGATGATATGCACAATGCTTGTCTTATGTTAATTCCCAGATATTTCCCCACCTGCTTTAGTGCTGCACTTACAAAGGGAGTCCCTTTGTCACTGGAAATTTTCCCTGGAACTCCCCATCTGGGTATGATGTCTTTCAGCAAAGCTTTTGCCACAGCAACTGAATTCTGTTTGGAAGTGGGGAAGGCTTCCACCCATTTGGAGAACATATCAACTGTGACTAAACAATATTTCTTACCTTCACTGGGGGTTAGCTTAATAAGGTCCATCTGCAAATGGTCAAATGGTTTGCCTGGTGAAGGCAAATACACCCTTTGGTAAACCAATGCCTCATAATCGCCAATACCATACCCCCCTTTGACACATGGTCCTTCCCTGCAAGAAGGCTGTGTTAACAGCCTCTGTTTTGGGCAAAGCATAGTTAATTTGTGGTGGAGAGTTTGCTGCCTGCTTCGCTGCTTTGTCAGCTTACATATTGCCTAGAGAAATGGTGCCAGATCTTTAGTATGTGCATCACATTTGCAGACCGCTGGTATGGCAGCATCTAGCAACTCAGAGACAAGTTGGCGATGAGCAATGCGTGTTCCTGAACTAGTAAGAAAATTTCTATGCCTCCAGATGATGGCATAGTTGTGAACCACACTAAAGCTATAGCAACTATGTGTATTTCGACTTAGGCCTCAGGTGGGAAAAAACAATCGTACATGGGCTACAGAGGGTAGGGAAGGACCTAGAGTCACCAGACCTGGCACACGTTGACATTACCACATCCTATCAGGCCCCAGTGTGGTGACTCTAGGGTCAAAGTTCAGGGAGGTACAGCCAAATCCATTTAGTTAATGGTGAATGCATGACGCCTGACAAAGGAAAGAAATGTTCGAGACTTACCAAACGTGGCACACTTTCTCAACAGCACACTTTGATAGGGTGGTGAGAGTTTGGTGACCCTAGCTTCAAGGGACATGGAGGTACAATCAAATCCATTTAGTTAATGGTGAAAGCATAAGGCCTGGCAACAGAAAGGAATGTTCTAGACTTAACAAACATGGTACACATTGACATCACCACAACCTGATAATGTGGCCTGAGTTTGGTGGCTCTAGGGACAAAGGTCAGGGAGTTACAACCAAATCTGTTTGGTAAATGTGAATTTGGACTTAGGCCTCAGGTGGGGAAAAAACAATCGTACATGGGCTACAGAGGGTAGGGAAGGACCTAGAGTCACCAGACTTGGCACACGTTGACATTACCACACCCTGATAATGTGGCCCCAGTTTGATGACTCTAGGGTCAAAGTTCAGGAAGTTACAGTCAAATCCATTTAGTTAATGGTAAATGCATGAGGCCTGACAAAAGAAAGGAATGTTCTAGACCTAAACATGGCACACGTTGGCATCACCACACCCTGATAATGTGGCACAAGTTTGGTGACTCTAGGTTAAAAGTTCAGTGAGTTACGGCCAAATCTATTAAGTAATGGGGCTTTGGACATGGGCCTAAAGTGGGAAAAAACAATCGTACAAGTCCTAGAGAGGGTAGGGAAGGACCTAGAGTAACCAGACTAAGCACACTTTCTCAATAGCATACTGTGATGGGTTGATTCAAGTTTGGTGACTCTTGCTTTAAGGGACATGGAAGTACGATCAAATCCATTTAGTTAATGGTGAATGGAAGAGTCCTGGAAACAGAAAGGAATGTTCTAGATTTAACAAACATGGCACATGTTGACATCACCACACCCTGATAACGTGGCCTGAGTTTGGTGACTCTAGGGACAAAAGTCAGGGAGTTATGGCCAAATCCTTTGGGTAAATGTGAATTTGGACTTAGGCCTCAGGTGGGGAAAAAACAATCGTACATGGGCTAGAGAGGGTTTTGGAAGGACCTAGAGTAACCAGACTTGGCACACGTTGACATTACCACACCTTGATAATGTGACCCCAGTTTGGTACCTCTAGGGTCAAAGTTCAGGGAGTTACAGACAAATCCATTTAGTTAATGGCAAATGCATGAGGCCTGACAAAAGAAAGGAATGTTACAGACTTACCAAACATGGCAAACCCTGACAACGTGGCCTGATTTTGGTGGCTCTAGGGACAAAGGTCAGGGAGACATGGCCAAATTCGTTTGGTAAATGTGAATTTAAAGATAAGCCCTAACTGGTAAAAAACAATCATGCAAGGCCTAGCGAGGTCATAGAAGGACCTAGAGTTACAAAACTTGGCACACATTGACATCACCACACTCTGATGACCTGGCCGAAATTTGGTGACTCTAGGATCAAAGGTCAGGGAGTTACAGCCAAATTCATTTGGTAAAGGTCACTTTAGACATAAGCCTCAAGTGGTAAAAATCAATCATGCAAGGCCTACCGAGGGCATGGAAGGTCCTAGAGTTACCAAACTTGGCATATGTTGACATCACCACACACTGATGACCTGGCATCTTGTCTGACATAAAGCTTCGCCTCTTTTACGATGGCAGAACTAAAAAACGTCCAGGAAGCTTTGGGCAACCAGGGCCACCTTTTAGGCCAACATCACCAGGCTTTAGATAATATTTCTAGCTCCATAGGCAATCTCAATCAGCAGCAGTCCCAACAGCAAGCTCAATTGTCGCAGATATCTGCGAATCTGCAGAACCTTACTGTGTTATTGGCTCCACAACAAGCGCCGGCTCGAGTCGAACCGGAGCCAGTTGCTCTTTCTCTCTCTGTGGCTGGTTCCTTTTCGGTGAACAAGCCGGGTATTTACGACGGAGCCCCAAATTTGTGTCGCGGTTTCCTTTTACAATGTTCTATCTACTTCAGTAATTCTCCGCCTAGCTCTGATCAATCACGTATAGCTTTTGTGATTTCCTGTCTCTCTGGGAGAGCGCTCGACTGGGCTACTGCTGAGTGGGATAACGTCAAGGATGGGACTTATGAGAACTTTATAAAAGAATTCCAGGCAAGCTGCGGCTGACCTGCTCATGCAGCTACAGCAGAGAACCAGGTCAGTGGCGGATTATGCTCTGGAATTCCGCACCGTGGCGGCTGGAAGCGGGTGGAATGAGACTGCGCTCCTTACAGCATTCCGCAGTGGTTTGAACACGGACATCCGTAAAGAGCTAGCCTGCCGGGATGAAGGGCTTTCTCTGAATGCGTACATCTCGCTAGCCATCCATTTCGATCAGCTCAAGCATGGAGGTACGTCCATGGACATGGAGATGTTTCGTGTGTGTTCCCAGCCTTGATAGACTCTGGAGCAGAGGGAAATTTTGTGCACGCCCATGTGGCACAACAGCTCCGTCTCCCCGTCAATGAACTTAAGCGGCCCCTGCGTTTGTCTGCGGTGGATGGAGATCCGGTGGGCAAAGGGTTTGTTAGCCGTATGACTGCACCTGTAACAATGGACATTAGTGCTTTGCACACGGAAGACTTGCAGTTTTTTGTATTAGATAAGATCAAATATGGTGTTATCCTAGGTCTCTCTTGGTTACAAACTCATAATCCTTTTATTTCTTGGACCACACGTGAAATTGTTGCTTGGTCTTCACACTGTTTTAAACACTGTCTGTCATTTCCTAGACTTTCTGTATTCTCTACTTCCGACGAGAGCCCTGATAAAGCACCTGTGTGTATTCCTCCCGAGTATACTTTTTAATAAGACTAGTGCAACTCAACTACCGCCACATAGGGTCCACGACTGCGCTATTGATTTAGTCAATGACCAGATTCCCCCGAAATCCTGAGTTTACCCACTTATGCAGGCAGAGGACCAAGCTTTGGAAGAATACATACGGGAAGCCCTCGCCCCGGGGCTACATCCGCCCGTCAACTTCCCCGGCGGCTGCAGGATTCTTCTTCATTAAGAAGAAGGACGGTGGTCTCAGACCCTGCATTGATTACCGTGGCTTAAACGCTATAACCAAACAATACGCCTACCCCCTCCCACTCATTCCTGTGGCCTTAGAGCAGCTTCGGGAACCACGATTTTCACAAAATTGAATTAACGCAGCGCCTATAACCTGGTCAGCAGTGCGTAACTGACCAGTCCCCAATTCCATTCGTGACCTCCAACCCTTTCTGGGGTTCGCTAATTTCAATAGACGCTTCATTAAGCACTTTAGTTCTGTAGCTGCTCCTTTAACTTCACTCCTCTAAGCACCTTAAGTGGAACCCCCAGGCAGAAAGCGCGTTCAGAGAGCTAAAGGAGAGATTCACCACTGCTCCCCTGCTTAAACACCCAGACCCCACTAAGCCTTTTATTGTGGAAGTAGATGCCTCCAACATAGGGATAGGTGCTGTGTTGTCTTTTTTTCACATAAATTGACCCCCACTGAGAGGAATTATGGAATTGGGGACAAAGAATTGTTGGCTATTAAGTTTGCTTTGGAGGAATGGCGTCACTGGCTGGAGGGTGCTAGGCACCCATTTCTGGTCCTTACTGACCATAAGAACTTGGAATACCTCCATAGTGCTAAAAGGTTGAAATCTCGACAAGCCCGTTGGTCCTTATTTTTTACACGTCCCTCAGTGGTCTTATCTCCTATTAGTTGGGAGATAGATGACGAGATCGAACAGTGTAACGCAGGCGAACCTATCCCGGAGACGTGTCCCTCTGACCAGGTGTTTGTGCCGGCTGCTTTTCGTATCAGGCTTATCACATGGGCTCACACCTCCCTTACCTCAGGCCATCCTGGAGAAACCCGGACATACCAACTTCTGTCCCGGAAACATTGGTGGGATAGCATGACTGCCGATATCCATTGTTTTGTTTCATCTTGTACTGTTTGTTCCGTGTGTAAAACCCCACGCTCTCTACCCACAGGCAAATTAAAGCCCCTGTCAGTCACATCACGCCCGTGGCCACATATTGCAGTCGATTTTGACCCCCCAACTCCCAGGGTCATAACACTATTCTTACTGTCATAGACCGCTCCTCTCGTGGGGTACATTTTATCCCGTTCACCTCTCTACCAACAGCTTTTCAAACGGCTAAGGCCCTGTTTCACCACGTCTTCCGCCTTTTCGGCATCCCCGAGGCCATAGTGTCTGACCAAGGTACCCAATTTACCTCCCAAGTATGGTCTGCTTTAATGGAACGATTGGGTATCTCGATCTGTCTCACATCTGGTTATCACCCGCAAAGTAATGGTCAGTGTGAACGCGTGAATCAAGAACTAAACAAATTCCTGCATGTTTATTGCCACGATAATCAAACAGACTGGTTAACCTATCTACCCTGGGCAGAAATAGCTCAAAATTCACTTGTAAGTTCCACTACTGCCATGACCCCATTTCAGTGTATCTTAGGTTATCAGCCTCCCCTCATGCCATGGACAGCATTGCCATCGAGCATGCCCTCTGTGCTAATACACTTGATACACATTGAGAACCGCACACTCTGATAGCCTAGTGAGGGCATGGAAGGTCCTAGAGTTACCAAACTTGGCACATCTTGACATCACCACACTCTGATGACCTGGCCCGAGTTTGGTGACTCTAGAATCAAAAGTCAGCGAGTTACAGCAAATCCATTTGGTAAATATCACTTTAGACATAAGCCTGATGTGGTAAAAACCAATCATGCAAGGCCTAGCGAGGGCATGGAAGATAACCTGGCCCAAGTTTGGTGATTTTAGGCTCATCAGGGAAGCTACAGCCAAATCAGCCTGGTAAATGTTCATGTGGAATTGAGTCTGACGTGGGAAAAAATATCTTAGTAGGTCTAGTGAGGGCATGGAAGGTCCAAGCGTCACCAAACTGGCACAAGTTGACATCACCACACTCTGATGACCTGGCCCGAGTTTGGTGAATCTAGGCTCAAAGCTCAGATAGTTATAGCCAAATCAATAAGGTAAATGTTGGACTTTTACTTCAATGGGGAAAAACCAATTGTACGATGCCTAGTGACGGCATGGAAGGTCCTAGAGTTACCAATCTTGGCACACGTTGACACCACGGCATGCTGATAACCTGGCCCGAGTCTGGTGAATCTAGGATCAAAGGTCAGGAAGTTACAGCCAAATCCATGTGGTAAATGTGAATTTGCACACAAGCCTGAAGTGGGATGAACCAATCATGCAAGACCTAGCTATGGTATGGAAGAACCTAGAGATACCAAACTTGGCACAATTTGTCATCACCACACTCTGATGACCTGGCCCGAGTTTGGTGACTCTAGGCTCAAAGGTCAGAGAGTAATAGCCATATCAGTGAGGTAAATGTTCATTTGGACTTATACTTCAAAGGGGAAAAACCAATCGTACAAGGCCTAGCGAGGGCATGGAAGGTCCTAGAGTTACCAAACAAGGCACATGTTGACAACCCTACACTCTGATGAACTGGCCCGAATTTGGTGACTATAGGATCAAAGGTCAGGGAGTTACAGCCAAATACATTTGGTAAATGTAGATTTAAACATAAGCCTCAAGTGGTAAAAACCAATCATGCAAGGCCCAGTGAGGGCATGAAAGGTCCAAGAGTTACCAAGCTTGGCACACACTGACAACCCAACATTCTGATGACCTGGCCCAAGTTTTGTAACTCTAGGATCAAAAGTCAGGGAGAGCCCAATCCATTTGGTAAATGTAAAATTACACACAAGCCTCAAGTGGTAAAAACCAATCATGCAAGACCTAGCGAGGTCATGAAGGGACCAAGAGTTACCAAAATTGGCACACATTGACAACCCAACACTCTGATAACCTGGCCCGAGTTAGGTGATTCTAGCAGGTCAGGGAGTTACAGCCAAATCCATTAGGTAAATGTAAATTAAGACATAAGCCTCAAATGGTAAAAAGTAATCATGCAAGGACCAGCAAGAGAATGGAAGGTCCTAGAGTTACCAAACTTGTCACACATTGACAGCCTCTCTCTCTGATAACCTGGCCCGAGTTTGGTGACTCTAGGCTCAAAGGTCAGGGAGTTACAGACAAATCAATGGGGTAAATGTTAAAATGGACTTAAGCCTCAAGTGGGAAAAACTCATTGTACGAGGCCTAGTGAGGACATGGAAGGTGCTTGAGTTACCAAACTTGGTACAAATTGACATCACCACACTCTGATGACCTGGCCTAAGTTTGGTGACTCTTGGATCAAAGGTCAGACACTTAAAGCCAAGTCAATAAGGTAAATGTTAATTTGGACTTATACTTCAATGGGGAAAAACCCATTGTACGAGGCCAAGTGAGGGCATGGAAGGTCCTAGAGTTACCAAACTTGGCACACCTTGCCATCACAACACTCTGATGACCTGGCCCAAGTTTGGTGAATCTTGGATCAAAGGTCAGGGAGTTACAGCCAAATCCATTTGATAATTGTGAATTAAAACATAAGCCTGAAGTGGTAAAAATCAATCACGCAAGGCCTAGTGAGGGCATGGAACGACTTAGATTTACCAAACTTATCACACATTGATAACCCCACACTCGGATAACCTGGCCAGAGTTTGGTGACTCTAGGATCAACGGTCAGGGAGTTACAGCCAAATCCATTTGGTAAATGTGAATTTAGACATAAGCCTCAAGTGGTAACAACCAATCATGCAAGGCCTAGCGAGGGCGTGGAAGGTCCTGAAAGCTCCAAACTTGGCACACATTGATAACCACACACTCCCATAACCTGGCCCGAGTTTGGTAACTCTGGGCTCAAACGTCAGGGAGCTACAGCCAAATCAGTTGAGTAAATGTAAATTTAGACATGAGCCTCAAGCGCTAAAAACCAATCATGCAAGGCCTAGTGACAACATGGAATGTCCTAGAGTTACCAACCATGGCACACGTTGAGATCACCACACTCTGATGACCTGGCCCGAGTTTGGTGATTCTAGCATCAAAGGTCAGGGAGTTACAGCAAATCCATTTGGTAAATATCACTTTAGACATAAGCCTGATTTGGTAAAAACCAATCATGCAAGGCCTAGCGAGGGCATGGAAGGACCTAGATTTACCAAACTTGGCACACATTGATAATTTCACACTCTGATAACCTGGCCCATGCCCTCCAATCAAAAGTGAATTTAGACATAAGCCTCACACCTCCATAAATCCTACTTTAGGAAAAATTAAGTTAATCTCAACAGCCACCTCATCCCAGTATCATAACATAATTATATCGGATCATGCTCTCCACTCTGTAGATTTAAATTTCAGGCGATGTACATGACTCTATGAGTCTATGAAAGCAGTCCTTAGAAGAGACATAATAGCATATGAAGCATCAAAAGAAAACAAGCAAAGGTAAAACTAAAGGAAATAATAACAAATTAACTAAATTGGAAAAAACATACAGAGCAATTAAAAAAACCTAGCATACTGAATAATATAATGAAACTAAAATACAAATATAACCAGATTATGTCTAAAGATGTTTTTAAATTACTTCAACAGGTCAAACAAAAACACTTTAAAATAGGTGACAAACCTCATAAACTATTAGACCGCCCGTTGAGGAAAACCCAAGCTGCGTTTTGCTGATTTTTACACAGAAATTTATAAATCACAGTGCAAAGGTGGACTAAGTAACATGAACAGTTTTTTCTCCAAATTTAGCGTTCCAAAACTGAGTGAAGGGTTTAGAGAATTTTTAGATGCAGACATAAAGCTGGAGGAGATACATGCGACAATTGTCTCATTTCCAAACAATAAAGCCCCAGGCCCAGATGGATTTAGTATAGAATTTTATAAAAATATAGTAAAGACGTTTGTCCACTACTACTTCGCATGTTTCGGCATTCATTAGAAACATCTAATCTTCCTCCAACATTGTACAGGGCCAATATTGCTCTGATCGCAAAAACAGAACTCTTTCGTTAATACCTATAGAGACCAAACTGCTAGGGAAAATACTTGCGAATAGGTTAAAAGATCACATAGGCTCAATTGTACATCCTGACCAGTTGGGTTTCATGCCAGGTAGACATACTTACTTCAGGTTTCGTCGTCTGTTTAACATTCTATACGCCAAGCATGAGACGGAAGCTGTTGTCATCTCTCTTGATGCACAACATGCTTTTGATCAGATTGAGTGGCCATACATGTTGTATGTCTTAGAGAAATTTGGGTTTGGACCTATTTTACCTGCAGTGGATACAAATTATGTATAAACAACCAACTGCATTGGTTATTTCCAATCAAAATATTTCTTCCTCTTTTCCAGTATACAGAGGAACTCGTAAAGGCTGTTGTTTTTCCCCATATTTGTTTGCTATACTTATAAAGCCACTTGCTATAAGCATACGTCAGCATACAGAAATAATGCCAACCAAAGTTAAGGAAAGATCTGCAATATATATGTCTGTATGCTGATGATATATTGTTGTATATCTCCAACCCTTTAGTGTCCATTCCTCCACTTCTTTTGCTGATAAATACTTTTGGATCATTCTCAGGATTTACAATTAATTGGGAAAAAAGAAAAGTTATGCCCATTACACAAAACATGACTGTGCAGTTTTTACAGTCTACCCCATTTAAAATAGCTTACTGCAGTTTCACATATCTTGGTGTTAGGGTAACAAAAAATTCAGGAGACTTACTAAGGGAAAATTGGGAGGGAAAAATAGAGCAATTAAAACAAAATACTGACTATTGGAGGACTATTGGAGCCATATCACTGGCTGGAAGAAATTAATGCAGTTAAGATGATGGTGCTCCCATGGTTTTTGTATATTTTTCAGACCATCCCGTGTTTTATCCCACTCTTTGTTCAAACAATAAGACTTGTTGATAACACAATTCCTGTGAAATTATAAAATACCAAGGATATGTAAAAAACATTTATGTAAACTAAAAGAAGAAGGTGGTTTTGGTCTACCTAATTTTAAACTGTACTATTGGGCAGCAAACTTAAATATTTTGTCATGGTGGAAAAAAGGCCCAACAGACTTTACAGCTAACCATCCTACATGGTTGTCAATAGAAATGTCTCCCTGTAATAGAATCACACTACATGCTATACTTAACAGCCCTAATAAAGTGAATAAATCATTACACAATGGGCATTTTATCATAAGCAGTGCTCTTAAGATATGGAAGCTGATCAAACCACATATAGATAGTCCAGATACATACCAGGATAGCCCTATATGTAGAAACCATGCCATTCCCCCTGCTTTAAATGATATTGTGTTCACTCAATGGATGGAAAGTGGGATAAAATGTATTAGAGACTTATATAAATATGGTAAGTTTGCATTGTTTGCTGAACTTCAAAGAATGTACAAACTCCCTCACACGTCGTTAGATATTTACACGTCCAGGATTTTGCAAGGTCACATCTGATTGCTTCTGATTGCAACTTTCAGACCATTTATATACATAATACACTTGAAGAAATTAACCGATTAACCGATTAATTCTTTGGACCAGAAGGCAGTCTCCAATTTTTATCAAATATTATTAAGACATATGAACACTAATACAGAGTCAATTAAACTTCTGTGGGAAAATGAGTTAGAAATGGAAACAGAAAATGATGAACGGAAGAACTGTCTGAAGAATATACATAATTGCTCAATAAATGTAAGACATAATGTAGTCCAGTTTAAAACCCTGCATAGGATATACCTCTGTAATACTAAGCTTTACAAGGTTTTTCCAAATATTTCCCCCTTATGTAACAAATGTAATGTAATGGAAGGTACACTGATACATTCATTGTGGGCATGTAGCAAGCAACAGACATTTTGGGGCAGGATATTTAATTGACTGTCAAAAGCATTTGGAAGGGACTTGAAACCTAATCCAGTAACCAGACTCAGTAACCGTGGAAAAACATGAACTCCAGGCCATTCTTTTTAGTATGGTAATTGCAAAAAAACATATACTACAAATGTGGAAACAAGAGTCAGTACCAACATATGAAATGTGGATAAAGGAACTAATGTATTGCATTTGGAGAAGCTGCGATTGTTAAACAATGAAGTTGTTTGATAAAATATGGGGTCCTCTCGAAAAGGGCCAAGAATAACCAGGTTCAACTTGTGAGATACCTGTTGTTTTATGCAATTTTATGTTGAAAAACTAACAACCTGCACTGTAAGTACGTTTAATTTTTTTTTCTTTGCCCCTCCTGTACGATGTAACCCTCTTGCACCTTTGATGTAATTTGTTACTAATTTTAAAATGAAAATAAAGGCTTAAAAAAACATATTAAAAGGATAATGTTTGCAGAAACTTTTACACAGCTATACAGTTACAAATCTTAAAAGAAATTTATGGTTGATGGTATTTTTAATCAGTAGTCTAATTGAAACTGCTCCTGCTGAAGTAACACATCTAGCCTGTAGTTAGTTGTGGTGCTAATGCAATCTATGATAGGATATAGCAAAGTTGCTCTCTTTCTGAGCAATGTGTCTTATTTTCAAGTCAACCCATAAATCAGATTGTCAGCTGCTGTTAAACTGGCACGGTAGACCTGTGTCCGCGATACAAGAAGTGCTGCTTGCCATGATACCACGACCACAGACTAAGTCGCAGGATTCGCTGTTTTGGTGTTCTCCTAGTAACCCTGATCGTCCAATTAGAGCTACAGTGCTATTCGCCAGAAAAACCAAACCAGGTGACAACAAAATCAAGCATGCAATCAGCAACTACTGCACAAAATACTAAACTATCTTTCTCACTCTTTTTTGCAAATTTACATACACATTCAGAGGTGGGACAAGCTGAATTATTTTAGTTGTCTACAATTTCTGAGCAGTCAATGCTAATTTACATCAGCTTAGATACACAAACCTGATCAGAAAAAAAAAAACCTAACAAGACCAGTAATCTAAATATTAATGCCAGGCTTTAAAGAAATTCTGTCTCACCCTTTTCTCTTTGGAGGCAACCAAGTACCAGAATTTTACATGTCTGTTTCCAGCAGTGGCAAAATAGCTACTGTCCTCCAAAAAGGAAACAGCCAGCACTCGACTAGACACTTTGTTTGATGCAATAATAGTCTGTAAAGAGAAAGACAGAAAACCTTTTTTGCAAGATTCACTTAAAATAAAAAGAAATAATAAGTCTATTAGAGATTCATTTATTTAAGCAAAAGGAATTTAAAACAGGCACATGTAAAGCAGATAAACTTAAGGCATCTTTACTGCCACCACTACAAAATTCATCAGTTCTTGCAGTTCTTGAAAATACAAGTTTTGATTTATTTGTGTGTGTATATATATGTGTTTGTGTGTGTGTGTGTGTGTGTGTGTGGCTTCTTGTTTGTGATTTAACATATAACAGAACTGTTTATTGCATAGAATCAATAAAATACAATTCATAATGTATGCATATTTTCCACTTAAAGGGACACAAAAACAAGAAAAAGAATAATAAAAATATCAATTTTACAGTAAAGGACACAAAATATATACGTAATAACAACAAATCTGTAGATATACTAACAAGTAACCAACAGGATTAACACCTGCTGGTTCTCATGTCATTTCTAAAACACACTTACTAGTTCATCAACAGCAGAAAGAACTGTTAATGAGTAAACTAAACTAGCAGTTAACAGTGTACTCAGTTACACAATTATTAAGTACTCTTTACTTAGCATTTGGCACTAACATTTAATGGGCAGTAATTACATATGTAGTAAGTTAAATATTAATTACAACGAACTATAATAATTAAGGTGAATAACTTTTTTTACCCTTTATGTAAAGTTTTAAGCACACATGTTTATTGTAACATAAGAAAGCCAAAGCCCTGATTTATTAAGCAGGATTTCTTTCTGAGTCAGCTGCCTTTAAAGATCTTATGACCTAGCACAGAGTTACTTCACCATGGCAACTCATGCTGCACATCTAACCTGCAGCAAAACGGGATTACATTTGGGACCAGGTGTAGCTTAATCAGAGACCATCTGACACAAGTCAAACCTTCAAATCATTAACCAGTTGTTTTTTGTTTCTGCATGACATCTGGGACATCAGTCATATGAAAAATACTGCTTTTCAGAGGAGAACACTTACATACTACATACATCAATAATACATACTATAAATCACAAATGCAACAACAATGGTAACCACATTGTTTTTTGCAGTTTCATATGCTTCACATGCTACATTTGGGACATCAGACATATCTAGTGGTTTGGAATAAACATTCATGATGTATGTTATATATGTTATATATGTTATATATATATATATATATATATATATATATATATATATATATATATATATATATATATACACATATATATATATATATATATGTGTATATATATATATATATATACACACATATATATATGTGTTATATATAACCACATATATATATATATATATATATATATGTGGTTTTGCCCCTCTAAAAAGCAGTACATTTTATATGATTAATGCCATGAGGGCTGTTCAACTGGCTGTCAGAATCGTAATGTTTTCATGAGCATGTGTAACATGTTCCCAGCCTAAGTAGAACTTTAACCACTTTTGTAACGGGTGAACCCAGGCCTCCAATGTGTAGGTCCAACATAAACTGAGTGAGCCACCAACATGCTTAAAAGAAACACAAGTGCAGAGCAGAATAGGAGCAGACACTGGATAATGGAACAGAAAAGCAACCTGTGTTGGGGAGCGAACCCACGCATTGTTGTATGATAATTGGGGTGCGTTGTGGCTGCGCTACCGAAGATGAGGTGGAAAAACACTACAAATATGGCGACAAGGAAAACAAAGGATTGCTGGGGAGCTGGCGAGCACACAGCAACAAACAACTAAACCAAAATGAGCCTCCCCTAAACAAAAGACTGAGGGGTAAAGGTAACAAAGAGAAATATTTATTTTCTTTTTTTTCTTTTCTTTTCTTTTCTTTTCTTTTGTTTTCTTTTCTGCTTTCTTCTGTTTTCTCTTTGTCATGCTGAAAGAGCCAGCCACGTTCCATCTTCAATGCTCTCACTGATGGAAGGCAGTTTTGGCTTAAAACCTCACAATACATGGCCCCATTCATTCTTCCCTTAACACAGGTCAGTTGTCCTGTACCCTTTGCAGAAAAACAGCCCCAAAGCATGATGTTTCCACCCCCATGCTTCACAGTAGGTATGATGTTCTTGGGATGCAACTCAGCATTCTTCTTCCTCCAAACACGACGAGTTGAGTTTTTTCCAAAAAGTTCATCTGAGCACATGACATTCTCCCAAACCTCTTCTGGATCATCCATAAGCTCTCTGGCAAACTTCAGACAGGCCTGGACATGTACTGGCTTAAGCAGGGGGACACGACTGGCACTGCAGGATGTGAGTCCCTCTCGGTGTGTTACTGATGGTAGCCTTTGTTACTTTGGTCCTAGCTCTCTGCAGGTCATTCATCAGGTCCCTCTGTGTAATTTTGGGATTTTTGCTCACCGTTATCATGATCATTTTGACCCCATGGGATGAGATCTTGTGTGGGGCCCCAGATCGAGGAAGATTATCGATGGTCTTGTATGTCTTCCATTTTCTTACAATTGCTCCCACAGTTGATTTATTCACACCAACCTGCTTGCCTATTGTATATTCACTTTTCCCAGCCTGGTGCAGGTGTACAATGTTCTTCCTGGTGTCTTTCGACAGCTGTTTGGTCTTTGCCATGGTTGAGTTTGGAGTCTGACTGTTTGAGGCTGTGGACAGGTGTCTTTTATACAGATAACGAGGTCAAACAGGTGCCATTTATAAGTAACGAGTGGAGGACAGAAGAGCTTCTTAAAGAAGAAGTTATAGGTCTGTGAGTATTCTGCCCCTGCTTGTATGTAGCTACAACAGGTTTCCCAGGAAAAGCTGGATTCCAAAATTCGTTTCAAAGCTTTACTTAAGATTCACTATAAATCTGTAAAGCAGACATACAAAATATATCTCAATAACTTTTGTTTCCTAAGCGCATTCGCGTGACATTAAAATGAATAGAAGCAGAAGGTTCTATTCAAATTAACAAATTAACTCGACATTAACTTATTTTCTTTCATTAACCAAGGTTTACATCAGAAATAGTCTCAGTATAAGTTACACAGCAGCTGAACATAAAAATACTCAGAGGCAAATGTTTTCCTGGCCATGCAATGCAGAGAGAAAAACCCATGACTGTTTGGTTTCTTCACACAGCCTAAACTACATACCGCAACGCTGAAGGTACAAATTAAGTTTACTGCAGCAAAGTCTGACCACTAGGGGTCTCTCTTTGCCCAATGTAACAACAGAACATCACAGTGAGAGCCAGAAATCTTGCTTGTTTATGGGTGACCAAATACTTATTTTCCACCATAATTTACAAATAAATTCTTTAAAAACCCTACAATGTGATTTCCTGGATTTTTTTTTCTAATTTTGTCTCTCATAGTTGAAGTGTACCTATGATGAAAATCACAGACCTCTCTCATCTTTCTAAGTAGTAGAATTTGCACAATCTGTGGTTGACTAAATAGTTATTTATATATTTATATATATATTTATATATATATATGAATAAATATAATGCTAAAAGAAGAAATGGGAGGAAGAGACAAAAAGAGTTGGTGTGGGGGGCACCATCATGATTTGGGGTGCTTTTTCCTTCAATGGAACAATGAAGCGTCAGGTTGTACAGGGGCGTCAAACAGCAGCTGGCTATATGGAGATGTTGCAGCCGGCATCCATCATGACTGAGGGCCCTCGTCTGTGTGGTAATGACTGGGTTTTTCAACAGGAATACTGTGAAAAGGTTCAATATTGAAGACACCTGGTGCCACACTGTAATCAGCTAATTAACTCAAAACACCTGCAAAGCCCTTTAAATGTTTTTTTACAAAAGGCTGGTTGAATCCAAAAGCAGGTTTTACTAACAAACAGATCAGGGCAAACAAAGCAGACAAGGGGAATATACATAATCCAGAATCGTAAGACAGAAACAAAGTCCATAAGCCAGGTAAGGATAAATACAGAAAACGCTTCGGATTGAGAGGAAACCAAACAAGATGTCGCATCTGAGTGCAGGTAACGAGTCCTTAAATACCGTTTCAACAACTACACCGGAAATGGGTGAACAACTAAAACTCTGGAGAGAGCGACCTCTTGTGACAGGGAGGTGAATCACCTGTTGGTAACAGGTCTCTCAGTCTAGTTCTGTAGGCTACACAATCATGGGGAAGACTGCTGACTTGACAGTTGTCCAAAAGACAACCACTGACACCTTGTACAAGGAGGGCAAGACACAAAAGGTCTTTGCTAAAGAGGCTAATTGGTGATTCAGTCAGTTCAAAAGTCCTAAAGTGTTCTCTGTACCATCCAAGTGTTTTTGCTATAAAACACAAGTTCTGCTGAACAACACATATCTGCACTATTTCAGGGAGGCCACCAGTAGATCCTTGCACAATGATCATACGTGTTTTGAAGGTGAAACCCTTGTTGGTAACAGTCTTGATAAGATAAACTGTGTCAAGATATGTCCCTCAAATAGCCTGGGCTAGCTCTGCTCTCAAAAAAGGGGGAGCTTTCTGAAGCAATTTGTGTGTCTTGCAGCCTTTTTAAAAACTGTGCTTTTTTTTTCAAAGCACACAGTCCAAAACAGTACAAGTGGACCAAACATCTTAATCATTTCTGGGTAATTCTCCAGATAATGGTATTTTCACATGAGGGAAGAGTTGTTGGTACTTCTGCCTTTGCTCAGAGATCTTGCTCTTAAGATAAGCAACAGATTTGTCACTGTGCACTGGAGCAAAATCGGCAGAAATACTCTCCAGAGAAACTCTTAAGACAATAGGCGATGCCATGTGCTCCCAAGTTATCTGCCACCAAAGCTTGAATTGTGCCTTTCATTAGCTGTCCAATCAGAGGAATAGAAACATTACCTTGTTCTAGAGTTGAAAGGTCATGCAAAAAAGGGTCCAACACTTTGTGTCGTATACACAACGCTTCACATCGTCACTTTTGCACAACACAGCCAAGTAGACTGAGGACAATGCTAGAGCCTGAGGATAAATTGCTCAAAATCCTCCGTAAGTACCAAGTGGATTACATATATCAAAGTCATCTAAATATAAAGTTAGTGAAATTGTTATAGCTTCATCTGAAAAGCAGCTGTTTTCTTTGAAGAGATAACCATCCTTATATGGTGCGTAAAACATCCTACTAGATGTAGATGTGGATGTAATAGTCGTAGGAGTAACAGGAAAAGCTCTTTCATGGTTCTTACTAAGTGACCGCTATCAATTTGTTAATTTAAACAGTCAATTATCCACTCACACGAAAGTAAAGTTTGGTGTTCCACAAGGATCTGTCTTAGGACCTATATTATTTACCTTATATATGCTACCACTCGGTACCATAATCAGAAAACATAACATTTTCCACTGCTATGCCTATGACACACAACTGTATATATCAGCTAGACTAGATGACCCACTTCAACCTAATAAACTAGAGAACTGTGTTAAAGACATAAAACTGGATGTCAAGTAACTTCAAGAAGTTCTGCCTCTTGGTCCCAAAACTATTAAAAACAAGCTGTGTTTGTGTCTGTATTACCACTTAATCTTAATAGATTCTTAGTCACACCAGGTACATCTGTAAAAAGTGCATCCTTGTCCTGCAGTGTGGAAGCTTGGCCTGCATCCTGCTGACCCATCCGATGACCCAACTACTTAAATACAGGCTAATCAGACATGTGTTCCTCAGCTCTACAAAACACTAAATGCTCCTTCTGTTACTTGTCTTATCTGGTGTTGACCCGAGGAGGATGGGTTCCCCTTTTGAGTCTTGGTTCCTCTCAAGATTTCCTTCTTTTGAACTTGCCTTTGTCGACCTTGGCTTGCTCACTGGGGACTCAGACACCAGATTCTTTGTAAAGATGCTTTGTGACAACATCTGTTGTAAAAAGTGCTATATAAATAAATGTTAATGTCAGTAAATAAATCTCCAACCTTATCCTGCCTCAGACTTCTGATCTTTTTGTGTGACTGTAGCTACACCCAATTTAAAACCACTTAATGAATGTGGGTTGTGCGTTCTGTTTTACTTAAAGGTTAAGCATGAAGATTTGTCAGAATATCACTTGAGAAAACAAAATAATCCCTCTCAGAAATATGCTCAGCACATAACACAAAAATTACAACTAAAGGTGGCCAACTGAACTTCCGCTGAACCAGAATGTGTTGCATGCATTTGACTTAAATGAATCAAAAGAGTGGTCCATGTCTTAACACTGCATGGACAGTTTAAATAAGTGCATGGGTAACGCTGGCTCTGACCATAATTCCTGTGCTGCAATTTGTAATGTTTCAATAAACAAAACTTGGATAACATTGAAACTCCAAAATCTTTACATTCCCACATTCCTTCTGATCTTTATAACTCAGAGTCTTTAGTTGAAAAGGATCTATATTTTCATGTCTAGTTCTTCGATACAAACGAAAAGCAAGGTGTTAGTGTTAGTTTGTTGGAAAGTAGGGTAGCTTATGGTGGGATTCCTCATCCATAGGGGCACTCCAATAAGAGAGTTGACACGGAGACAGAGAATGCAGTTTTGCTCTTTATATGAATTAGCAGCTTAGCAGGAGTGTACAGAGTTACAGAAGCATGGTTATCTGGAATAACAGATAGATAAGCTTCAAATAAGAAATACATACACTTCTCATAAATTAGCTTTGTAAGCTATAAGGATTGCCTCAAGATTAAGACACATTAAACTAAACAGTAGTGCATTTTATATCTCACACCGCTTTAAATAACACCATAACTGACAGGTATTAGTTAAAAGGTTCACAAATGGTAAAACTGATCTCTTCACAAACGCATGAACTGACTCTGGGAGTGAAAAAACAAAAGACCTTCCAGCTAGCTGCTCAAGCTACACCGTGTGCTAAGGACACATTACAGCTGTTCTATACCTGCCTGATAATGAACCTTAGAGCTGTGTAACACCTGCCCCTAGTGGAGCCAGACCAAAGTCACGTTCAAAAGAAGGGAATGTGCAACACAAGGAGTGTTTACCTCATATTTACTTAACAAGTCGCATCACATGCCATGTTTTTTTTTTTATTAAGTTATGAGTACAAGAAATAGTCAAGTATGATGAAACCTTTGTTTATTTGTGTTAAAGAAACACTATGCATTTATGCTAGATGCAAAACATAATAAACCTGAATCGTAGGTTTATGGTTATGCTTTGAGTGTATGGTCCCACTTGCTACAATGTAAAATCAACTGTCATTAGAGTTTCAGACTAAAATCAAAACATTAACTCTATGTAACATTCAGCCGTGTTAACTAATTTTTACTCCAAAGGCAGAACAACTCTCAAAGTGTTAATATAAAATACCATGATTTTTGCAACTCTAGACAGTTACTTTACATTTACTCTCCAGTGCTGTAATTCACTTTAAGTTTCTTTATATGTATTATCTTAATCTTGTGTTGTTTGGCTCATTGTCTGCCAAAATTAAAAAAACTATGTAAAACAAAAGAAAAAATACACACTGACTGAAGCTCCATAACAGCTTTATTACAATTTTTCCTTCCTCAAAAGGAAGGGACATATTAGCTGAACACACAGATCTATGAAGAGCCACATTTAACAGCACAAAAATAAAAAAAGGCTTAAGCATTTTTTTTAAGCATTGCTGTTCATATCAATAGTCTGTCTTATAGTACAGCCAACCCTACAGGGTTTTCAAATTCACTTAAAGACTGCGTGACTCGATCAACACTTTCTGCATTTTTTTTGAAGGTTTGTGTTTAAGAGCTGTCTCTCTAACTTGATTTTGTATTTTATGTCCAACTTCTAGACAACAAACCTAAGTGTTCACTATGCCCTGTTCACCTCCTGCAGCCTGAACCTACGCAACAGCTGAAGCACACATATCCTGAATATGTACATAGAGTTTAGAAGCCTGGCCTCTGACTACTGCCCAAAAATAAATCAAATAATAATAATAATAAAAAAATAAAAATTAAATAAAAATTCAGACCATAAATCGCTGATTTTGCATTCTTGGGGTAAACTGAGATTTCAGGCGGTGTTTTTTTTTTTCTCTCTCTCACGAGAGAAACCGTTCCATCTGAGGAAGTACTGTTTACTAAATGAAGTATCAGGGAAAAGGTACAACTGAAAAACACAAAATCTAATAGGTTACTTCATGGAATAAACCGAGATGCTAGTACAAGCCTAAATCTTTTCAATACATAAAATGTTGGTTCACATGGCATGATATCAAAATAAACAATTTAACATACTAATGATGCTCGAAATGGTTTAAACAGACAGCCGAAGGAAAAGGACTTGAAGACCACAAACAACCATGCTAGATCTTTTCAAACAGGTCATAAGTAGCAGAAGAGCAATAAATCTCACTTGCAATTCCGCAAATGGACAGCAAGGGGAGGGACTATACTGCTAATTTCCCTCCATCTTCACCCTCTCTTGCCTTTCCTGCTCTATATAAGTGCCGGAAGCTCGGTAAAGTTAGGTTGATGTTGGATAATTGGTGGATTTTCGCCTTTTGCACCTCCTGTCGCTCACAAATAACCAATTAAAAGCTCTGAAACTGCATCTTTTCAGTCATGGTAAACCAGGGAACAAACTGTGACCCGGCAAGGGACCGTCTGTAAAGTGCAGGAACTGTTTAAAACGAACAAGATTCACATGAGGAGCCTGTTGATGCTATTTATCAAGACTGGAAACATACTGAAATACACAGATAATGTGAAAAATCTGAGCACTAAACCGAAACGACCATAGCGTTACAGTGACACAGCACAGAAGCGTACTGCAGAATAAAATAATTTGTAATTTATTAAAATACATCTTACAAACATGCTACAACATTTACCTCGGTAAGACATACAGTAGTTAATTTCTAGTTCATTTTAATAAGGATTAAATTAATACTGTTCCTTTTTCCACATGACATACAGATCGAAAATCAATTGCAGTATACAGGGACCCATCTGACAAACATACTACAACCTTTAGTTTGGTAAGATGTGGCTTGGGTTTTTCATAAGTATTAAATGAATATTGTAAAATATACCATGTCTGATTCTGAGTGAATTTTTAAAAGTAATTTAAAAGTATTAAATGATTATTATGAGACATCTATATGACACAGAGATCTAAAATCACTTTGTAGTATACGTTGACCCATGTGACAAACATACTACCACCTTTAGTTTGATAAAAATACACCATGATTAAGTTTTAGTTCATTTTTAAACGCAGTTTTAAAGTATTAAATTACTACTATGAGACAATCATATGACATACAGATCTAAAATCACTTGTAGTATACAGTGACCCATTTGACAAACATACTACAAGCTTTCGTTTGGTAAAATATAGCATGATTGGTTTTTTGTTATTTTTTTAAATGATTTTAATGTATTGAATTACAACTACAAGACATCCATATGAGGTAAAGATCTAATATTATTTTGTAGTATACTGAGACCCATGAGACAAACATGCCACGACATTTAGTTTGGGAAGATACACTATGGCTGATTTTCAGTTCCTTTTTAAAAGTATTAATTAACTATTACAAAACATCAATTTCACATACAGACCAAATATTGCTTGTTGTATAAAGAGACCCACCTGCGGAACATACTACAACCTTTAGTTTGGTAAGATTTGAGTTTTAGGTTATTTAAGGTAAATTGTACTAGGTATTAAATTACTTCTGCAAAACATCCATATAAGGACTGCTCCAGTGATTAAAACTGATATGCAGTAAAACAATGATGCATTAATGGAGAAAAGAAGGACATTTCCACAACCCATCTGTGCCAAAGTATGCAACCACAGTCCTGTCTTCACGCGAGGATTTGCCACAGCCCATCTGTGCAGGAAGGTGACACTGCACACCTTTCTGTACTGGAGTATGATAGTGCAGCCCTGTGTTCACTGGAGGACATCACCGGTTTCATGTCTATGGACAACTATTGTAGTTAATGTTTTTGGTACTGCTCTACAATAATTTATTTTTTGTGAAATTAATGTTTTGACTCACATTAACAAGACACAGTAGTATTCATTTCCTTCTAATTTAATTATTTAATAAAAACATATCAGTGTGACAAATTATGTTTAGCTTTAACAAAACCTAAAGGATTATAAGAAATAACAACAAATGTTTATTCAGTAAATGTTAAGCACAAACTGCCATCACTGCATCCAAATGATGTGCACAATTGAATAAATTATTTGACATTATTTTAAATGATGTATAAGTAACTAAAGCTTACACAATACTAAACTAATATTAAAAATGAAAGCTTTTTTATTGTTAATGTTTTTAGTGTTCTTGAAGTCATATTTTGTAAATATACAATATACACTCATAATCAACAGTTGCACCCTAAAGGAAGAATGGGATTTCAGCGCTATGATCAATTTAGACTGATATGGACGATATATGGACAACAAACACAGGAGTAGTGTCTCTTAGTATGGCGTCGGGCTGCCATGTTTGCTAACGCTACATTCCAGACGTGTAGAGGTTCATTGTAACAGTCCATGTGCATGGCGTCCTGCAATATGCCACTCTACGCAGGTTGGACAATCCGTTGGTTCTGTGGTTTGTAAAGGTCTCACAGATCCTTCATGTTGCTGGTGCATGTCTTCTTCTATCCACTGCCACCAACCACGTGCTATGCAATGCATCGATAAGACCAACCCGCTTCCCAGAGCCTTATATTGCAACACTTCTCCAACTCTTTCAACTGGTTGGATTACCTTCGAACTCTTTTCTGACGCATACTTCCCTTACAAAGGATGCTACCAGCACAACAGCAAAAGTCAGAATGGAAAGCAAGTGCAACAGGACAACCTTACATAATCAGTAAGTGACAACAATAAGGCCTGTCCTCTTATGCCTTACTTAAATCATTTCCATGTCTCCTGATGTCAGAGCTACACAAAACGTTTAATTTCTGTCAGTCGATTCCTTCTGGGTGCAGCTTTTCTTTTGATGTTCTTGCTCTCGTTGGAGGCGGTCGCATTTTCCTTCTCTCCCTCTCCTCCCCTTATCATCCCTGCTTGGCTTCTTTTGTCTCGTCTGGCACTGCTACTCCTCAGAGACTCTCCTCACACTGCTCTTTAAACCAAAAGAATGGATTTGTTCCAGTGGTCTCTCAACGCAATTGACACCATCTTCTCGACGAGAAGCCGGGGTTCGGGGGAACCTGCTTGTCCTGTTGGAACGTTTGTGGCTGGCTACACGGAGGACGCATGGGAGAGGTGGCGGGTCGTGTGCCTGGCGACTCTTTCCTTGGAGGACATCGAAGACGTCTACCTTTTTGGCATAATGATCACAGGGTTTTTGCTGATTGGATTAGGCATTGCCCTGGTGTTTCGCAAAATCAAAGGTACGGAGACAGCTGTCAAAGGCCCCCAAAAGCTGCCCGACATGATTGAAGCGGTGGGCAGAGCTGTCAGCACTCAGACTGTGACTTTTAACCGCTACATGGAAAACATCTCGGAGAAGCTAACGGCTTTGCAAAGAAGTGTGAGAAATGAAGACCACGATGGACAATAGAGAGAGAACGTGCTAAAACTGGTCAGCGTTCACTCGCCTAAACAACTGTCTAATCTGCTTTCGGCTCCCTCCTTATCAGCACTTGGCCTTGTGGATGATAGGGAAACATTCCTCCTAAGAACTCTGTGACGTGATTCTCTCCCTGTTTTTCCTAATTAGCTGGGGGTGTCTCTGACTGGGAACTGTTCAAGGGTGTCTTAGGGCAAACTGACTGTTGCTAGGCAGTGGGACCTTCCCCCCATAGGACCAGCAGGTATTATTTGGGTGGTGGATCTTTCTCAGCACTGTGGTGACACTGACATAGTGGTGGTGTGTTAGTGTGTGTTGTTCTGGTGTGAGATTAGACACAGCAGTGCTGCTGAAGTGTTTAAACACATTGTTGGTCCACCTAAAGTCAGAGATGATAGGTCATCTTTTAGTCGTCCTATAGTCTTTTATCAGTGGTCACAGAATGCTGCCCACAGGACACTGCTGGCTGGATAGATTTGGTTAGTGGACGAGTCCAGCAGTGACACTGAGGTGTCCAGCAGCACTGCTGTGTCTGATCCACTCACACCAGCACAACACACACTGACACACCACCATATCAGTGTCACTGCAGTGCTGAAAATGATCCAGACTTTGGTGTTCAGACTTTTGCATACAACTGTTTATGTATTCATATAGTAAATGTATAGAAATATTAATGGTCATATGCAATAAATGTAACATCCCTGGTCAGATTCACTATACATTTTATTGTCTTGTAAATAATAATATTAAACGACCTAATTCCAGCTCCTACACTGTGTGTGTTAGTGAGTGTGTGCATATATACTGTAAATATCTGTTCCTTTTTTTCTGTCCATATATTATCTTTTTTTTTTATTTATTTCCACCTTTAATCAATAGTCAGAACCACCAGTGGGCATGTAATGACAGTAGTACTGCTGTGTATGATCCACTCTGTTCTAGACCACTCTGACTAAAATCACACAATAACACTTAAATAATTTTACAAGTGAAGTAAGTTCAATCATTTTTGAGTTGCTTTAAATTTCATTACCATGAGAAATGTTTTTGCCAAACAGAACCATTTTGCACAACTAATGTGGCCAAACAAAGAATGTTTTTAAAATGTGTGGTGTATTGTGGTTGAGGGTGTTTCCTCAACAAGTTTTGTATTAGATGTCCAATAGGGGGTGCTGTTGCAAAAACTCTGTGTTGCGGCGAGGAAAAGTGGAGACGGCGGTCGGGAAACAAGAGTGATAGCTGTGTTATGTGCGTGGAAAATAAAGTTAAACAAAATTAGCCTACTGAGCCTTATTGCCATATTTTCTTTTTCCCGTTTATTTTTTGTTGGGTACTTAGTACACGACAAAATGTAATGTTACTAACCCAAATAATCTGTAGTTTGTCTGTAGTTCTTGTCACATTTTGGGTAGAATTCTTAGCCCACAGTAAGAACATCCTGTGTCATCTTGTGATTCTGTAAAGGAATAATAATGTCAAAATTACACTATCGACAGAAATAACATCAGTTTTTAATTGTGTCCAATAAATTTTTATTTGCTTAACGGATGCAAACAAAATCTCCTCAGCCATTTGATGTCTAAGATGTGCAATGTTTTTCTTCATGGGGTCAATGTATTTGGGATGTCTGGAAAGCATTCAATTGCTCATGACTTCAAAAAAAAGGGCACTTGTTAAAGCGTGCTCTGAAATTCTGTCTGCAAGGAGCAAATACAAATACCATTACTGGTACAATTTACAAATATCTTGCCAATTTACCTTAAGAGATTTACACTACTACTAATACTACACTACTACTTTCCACTAGTTTGGTGATGAATATTCCTAAACTTACTAAATTTCTGAGCAGTCTCAGCAAAGTCCTTAAAGTAATATGCACTGTTGACTGGATCCACCACAAAAACCTGTTTGGACAGGGCATAAAGATACTGCACAACAGACACATACACAATATAAATGGTTGATAACTTCTTTAAATAAAATTCCTCAGTATCCATATGTTTTGCTGAAATAAACAATTACAAAAATACTCCAAAATTTATATACACTGCTCAAAAAAATAAAGGGAACACTCAAATAACACATCCTGGATCTAAATGAATTAAATATTCTCATTGAATACTTTGTTCTGTACAAAGTTGAATGTGCTGACAACAAAATCACACAAAATCATCAATGGAAATCAAATTTATTAACCAATGGAGGCCAGGATTTGGGGTCATACACCAAATTAAAGTGAAAAAACACACTACAGGCTGATCCAACTTTGCTGTAACTTTGCATTTTGACTTGTCCTTAAAACAAGTCAAAATGAGGCTCAGTATTGTGTGTGGCCTCCACGTGCCTGTATGACCTCCCTACAATGCCTAGGCATTGCTCCTGAGGAGGTGGCGGATAGTCTCCTGAGGGATCTCCTCCGAGACCTGGACTAAAAGCATTCGCCAACTCCTGGACAGTCTGTGGTGTTGGTGGATGGAGCGAGACATGATGTCCCAGATGTGCTCAGTCGGATTCAGGGGAACGGGCGGGCCAGTGCATAGCTTCAGTGCCTTCATCTTACAGGAACTGCTGACACACTCCAGCCACATGAGGTCTAGCATTGTCCTGCATTAGGAGGAACCCAGGCACCAACCCCACCAGCATATGGTCTCACAACAGGTCTGAGGATCTCATCTCAATACCTAATGGCAGTAAGGCTACCTTTGACGAGCACATGGAGGGCTGTGCGGCCCTTTAAAGAAATGCCACCCCACACCATTACTGACCCATTGCCAACCCGGTCATGCTGAAGGATGTTGCAGGCAGCAGATCGCTCTCCACGGCGTCTCCAGACTCTGTCACGTCTGTCACATGTGCTCAGTGTGAGCCTGCTTTCATCCGTGAAGAGCACAGGGCGCCAGTGGCGAATTTGCCAATCCTGGTGTTCTCTGGGAAATGAGCACAACTCACATCTGTGGACGTCGGGCCCTCATACCATCCTCATTGAGTCGGTTTCTAACCGTTTGTGCAGACACATTTGTGGCCTGCTGGAGGACATTTTGCAGGGCTCTGGCAGTGCTCCTCCTGTTCCTCCTTGCACAAAGGCAGAGGTAGCAGTCCTGCTGCTGGGTTGTTGCCCTCCTATGGCCACCTTCACGTCTCCTGGTGTACTGGCCTGTCTCCAGGTAGCGCCTCTAGGCTCTGGACACTACGCTGACAGACACAGCAAACCTTCTTGCCACAGCTCGCATTGATGTGCCTTCCTGGATGAGCTGCACTACCTGAGCCACTTGTGTGGGTTGTAGAGTCTGCCTCATGCTACCACGAGTGTGAAAGCACCACCAACATTCAAAAGTGACCAAAACATCAGCCAGAAAGCATAGGTACTGAGAAGTGGTCTGTGGTCCCCACCTGCAGAACCACTCCTTTACTGAGTGTGTCTTGCTAATTGCCAATAATTTCCACCTGTCATCTGTTCCATTTGCACAACAGCATGTGAAATTGATTATCAATCAGTGTTGCTTCCTAAGTGGACAGATTGATTTCACAGAAGTTTGATTTACTTGGAGTTATATTGTGTTGTTTAAGTGTTCCCTTTATTTTTTTTGAGCAGTGTAGTAGCATATACATAAAGCAGTTCCTTACATAACTCTATTACACCATTACACTATCTACAATAAAAATTACTAGTAACAATTTGCAATAACTATGCTTGTTGGTATAGGTCTTTATATATGTTTATTTAGCTGTATGTGAGTTTCTTACAGACACTTTCCCTACAGCTTTATCCAATGACTTAGCGTTTATAGTTACTTTATGTCAACAATCTGTCTGTTCGTGTTTATTTGATATGTATTATTTTGCTCATATTACAGTTTGGTACATATTGCTTCAATACTTGGCAGAAATAATCTAGGCCACCAACCACAAACGTGCAGTGACTATTGTTTATGTTCACAAACCCAATAGCCCCATCATACACATCAAAGTTAACCTGTAGAATTCTAGAATTTAACCATTCAAAAATATGTCATCATAAATATATTTGATGCACTATATTGTGTTCATACAATTTTGCTTTATTTGAATAACAATTCTTCAAACCCTGACACGTCACTTGCTCTCTCTGTCCAAATAAAATTACACCCACAGTGTAATGATTGAGGGATTACCAGTCCATGGCTTGTGCCCAAGTGGCATTGCTCCAGAGCTGACCGCAGGTGTTAAGAGGGCCAACGCTGCATATACTCCGAAAATCCAGGGACACTTTTCCTCCAAGGATCCAAGGAGCATGTGGAGGGGAAATAAGTGCATCACCGACTATAAAACCAGAGATGCACAATGTTCCAAAGACTCTTCCCTGCTCGAGGCTCTCAACAAATTCTATGCCTGCTTTGAGGACCATGACACCTGCCTCAGCATAAGACTCATCCCTCCACCTGGAGAAGTGCCCCTCAGTGTGACAACAGCAGAAGTAAGGAGGATTAACCCCCGAAAAGCTGCAGGTCCGGATAACATCCCCAGACAGACACTACGGGAGTGCGTTGATCAGATCGCCGAGGTCCTGGCGAACATTTTCAACATCTCCCTTACCCAGGCAGCTGTTCCCACCTGCCTGAAGACCGCCACAGGTCTTCTGCAGTGATAGGTCTGGATGACTTCCCCTTGCATGACGGAGGGTCTGTGGTGGAAATGGTCTCCAACTACAGGTACCTGGGTGTTCACCTGAGCAACAACCTCACATGGAGCAACAACACTTCCAGTCTGGTCAGGAAGGTGCATTAACGGCTCTACTTCCTCAGGTGGTTCGGGAGCTCGGTGCTCACCTCCTTCTACAGATGTATGGTGGAGAGTGTCCTATGCTCCAGCATCAATGTGTGGCACAGAAGCTGCTCTGCTGCAGACAGGAAATCTCTGCAGAGGGTGGTAAAGGCTGCACAGGTCTGTCGGAGTCAGCCTCCCCACCACCACGGACATCTACACCTGATGATATGCTTCAAAAATGCAATGGCTTGCAAAGACTTTCAAGAGGAAAAGCGCTTAAAACGATAGAACCCTAAAGTAGATGAAGGTACAGTGGTACCTTCGCATCCAAATTGGGTTCAGTGAGGTTGTATGTTTCCTCCTCTGTGGTGGGTTGTCCTCCAGCTATGGACAGGAAGTGGGGTCCTGTAATCCAAGTTGTGCTGGTAAGTTGGGCTGCAGGTATGGATTGGGTAGCATGATCTGCTGGGTTCAAATTTGAGTGGTACAAATGTAATGCCACTGCTCTGGTTCACTGAACCTTCTGATGTATTGCACCCTGTGGCAAATATACACATGAAACTGTCTGGTCTGGTTGTGTATATACCCAAGGACAAGCTTGCTGTCTGTATAGAACTGCAAAGCATCGAAGGTAATGTCCAACTCATTCTGTATCAGCCAAGCCACTTCCACAGCCAATACACCCACTCCTAGCTCCAGTCTTGGAATAGTATGCGCTGCAGGTGGTGCCAACTTAGTCTTCCCAAACACATATTCAACTTAGCACTTCCTTTCACTGTCGATGGCCTTAATGTATGCCACTGCTGCAATAGCTTTCACAAATGCATCTGAGAAGATGTTGAGTTATTTCTGTTGTGTGGTAGAGAAAGAAGTAGGAGCATATAGTCTAGGGGTTTCAAACTCTTTCAGATGTTGTAAGGAGTCTTTCCACATTCTCCATTCAGCCTTCCGCTCCTCTGGAAGGAGCCTGTTCCAGTCAAGAGTCTTACATCTCATGAGATCCCTCAGAAGACACTTCCCTTGTATAGTGACTGGCGCAATCAGCCCGAGAGAATCGAATAGGCTGTTCACTGAAGATGTCATGCTTGAGGTCCCAACAAAGCCCTAAACTGTGTTGTATGAAGGTGGCGCCATCTTCAAAGTCCAGGTCCCGAATACCTTTGGCATGGTCTTCTAAAGGAAAGGCTTCCAGGACGTTAGGACAGATGCTATCTAATGGAGTGTCAAGTTTGAAACAGCTAGCATCTTTTGTGTCCTTTTCAGCAGGTCTATGGCCTCAGTTGCTGAAGGCAGTGACAAAAGACCAAGTGCTTAGTTTTTTGCCATACTCAGCCTGTCCATGTTGCGCTGCACACTGAGGGCCATGTATAGCTACTGCCGGAGATGGACTGTTGGTGAATACATGTACCTTCATCCTGTACTCAACAATGTCCCTGCTGGAACATCCATGAAACCACAGGAACCTTAAAAAGTTCTGGTGCTCAATGTCAGCATTAATAGCCACAGCTTTTCGACATAAGCACAGCAAGACTCCTCTTGTTTGAGGAGATGCCATGATGCTGAGCACTTGAGTCAAAGACAACTCTTATTTGTTCCAGTTTCTGGGGGTGGTACACACCAAAAAAGGTAAATAATTCATTTTTGGCTTGTGTTCAAAGGTGCGTAGAAGAGAGACAAGTCCATGTTGAGGATATTTCTTATTATTTGGGAGTCGATGTTGAGAAATGCTAAATGGGAGTTGTACCACCCAATTGTTGGCATCATCCATGTACATTTCCTTGTCCATGAATTCCAGGAACATCTTATCTTCAATGAAGAGACTCATCTTGTCACCGTCTTTTGTCTTCCTGGAGGTTGTCTTCCCAAGGTTATGTTCATTGAAGATTGGTGTGACAGGCAGGGGACTGAAGACGGAAGAGTTGGACTGAGTTCCAAACTGTTTTTTGATGTACATGTGGTTAGGGAATGGAGTGAGGAAAATTGAACGTTTATTCTCAAGCACACTGGTGTGAAAGCTGGTTACATCTCCTGGCCTGTGAGCTGAACCCAGGCAGACATCTCCTATAATGACCCATCCAAGGTCCAGTCGCTGAGCATATGGAGCATTACGTGGTCCATTTCGTTGCTCTCTGACTTTGTGTACCTGCAAGATGTCACGTCCCAAGGGAGGAGGACTTGGGCCTTTGGATCCAGTTGTGGTTTTTGTGAGCGATTGACTTCAGATGAGTGTGGTGTTCTGCAGCATCTAAAGTAAGGATCTCTGAACGACTATCCGGGATGTGATTGCACTCAATTAGTGTAAGAAGCATCACACTTGCTGTTCCATCCAGTGACTTAGCCAAGAACCCAGAAACTCTTCTCCCACATGTCTCAGATAGCCCCACACAGGTACGGAATGTGTATGGTGATTCTGACCCAGTCATCTGGAAGAGGTCAAAGAAATCTGACTTGGCCAGTGACCTATTACTTTGGTCATCCATAACAACATACTCCTTTATAGCCCTTTCTGTATTCTCTTTTGGGTAGACCTTCACCAAGCAGATCTTCGAACAAGACAGAGAGCTCCTGCCTTTACCACAGACTTTTGTGCATTTAGAGGTAACTGCCACTTGGGAGATTTCTCCTTCACCCTCCCCACCATAGGAAGGGTCTTTCCTGTTCCATGGAGGTTGTCCAGGGTGCAGAGGTGTAACGTGACCATCACTCCCACATTCACTGCATTTCAAGGCCACTTTACATGTCTTGGCGAGGTGGGTGGTAGAGAAGCAACACCTAAAGCAAATATTGTTTTCTTTTAGAAAAGACTCCTCAAGCAGTTTATTCGCGCTTGTAGCTCAGTGGATAGAGCCACCACCACACGTGGGAGACTGGGGTTCAAATCCCAGTCTGGGTTACTATGCTTTGCTATACCAATAAGAGTCTAGGGGCAAGACTCCTAACACTACATTGGCCTACTTGTAATTTAATTAACCTTGTGTGTCGCTTGCCAGCTAAATGCCGTAAATGTTTACTTCAAAAGCCCTGACATTCTCTCAAAGGATGGGGTTTCTTGTGGATGGGGCACTGTTTGGCAATGTCATCCAGCATGTCTCTTGACCTGTCTGACTAACATATAATGTGATGACACTTCTGTTTTGTGAGTGAAAACATGCCCTTTAATGTTCCCAGGCCTCTTGTCCGAATACATGGACTTAGAAGGACCTGTTGAGGGCCTGTAGAGACTGCTTGATTGACCTTCAGGGGCTGTCGAAAGAACAAAGCTAGGGTCATTTCGTCTATGTGTTTCATTACAGACAAAGTCTGTGAAAAATGCAAAAGGAGGGAAGAAGACATGGCACTGCTCCTTGTACAGAGAGCCTTGAACTAGTCATTTTTCTTGTAGCCCAAATGGCAACTTTGAGGCAATTGGGTTGACACCCCTTGCAGTGTCTAGATAAGAGAGTCCAGGCAGTTAACCCTGAGTTTTGGCAGCCTCTAGCTCTTTCAGCAGATCTCCCTTCAGTTGCATTCTTAAAAGAGGACTTCCACGCCCAGTAACTTTCAGGGTGGTCATTGAACTTAGTGAGACCAGAGTGCACAAGCTCACGCCGCATCAAATACCTTGTGATGTCAAACATACCTATTCTGTCATCAGTAGGCATCTGAAATGTTTTTCTGTTGTCCAAGAAATCAGGTGACAGAGTGGTGTAGTGGCGATTAACACCAACTCCTAGTGCAGGTCTTCAATGCTCCTGTGCCAAAGAATCATTGCTGGCTATAGCGGGTTGTTGACTGGGTACCGGCGTTAACCACTCATTTTTCCCTCAATAAGTGGCTGTGAAGTCTGCAATGTGCCCCTGTATGCTGGAATGGTTCTTTTTGTGCCTTTTGTTTGACAGTGCATTGTGGTTAATAGGACGCAACAAAGATGGCATATAAGGTTCAAGGACTGGTGACTTCTTATCAGAGAGGTGCAACTGGGAGTGATACTGGGAGTGATGTTCCACATAATGCTGTGTTCGTTGAGTAGCAACTTTTACCACATCAGTAAGATCCCTTTTGCTGTGTTCTCTACAATGTGTTTGTACAGTTTCATCAAACACTGAAGCTTCTGGTAGGGCTGCTGCTAATTCCTTTTCGTGTTAGAGTTCTGATAACTTGGCTGCTATGCGAGCCTCTTCAACCTTCAGATTATCTTCAGCTGCAATATGTGCTTCCTCCTTTAACTTAGATTTTCACTGAGCAAAGGCAGCACAGGCATGGGCAGCCTCTACCATGGCATGTGCAGTGGTGGCAGCAACGCTGGTCGAAGAGACTGTAGACCTAAACTTGTTTTCTGATGTAAAATGAGTAATCCGTCCATAGCGATGTACTGTTATTGCAATACTCGTGTTATTTCCTGGTTTGCTCTTCATTTGGAAAACGTATATAGCTTTGCAGGAAGGAAAAGTGCAAACTGCTTTCACATGTAAGGATGAGGAATGTTTTTTCTGCTATGTTCTGCTTTCTGTTTGAAAATAATTGCTCCATGGATACTGTAGGTCGGCTGAACCTGTTAAGGGTGCAATCTTTTCCCATATTTGGTGGTCAACTGTTATTGTAAATTCCTTAGGCTATGGTTCTCCATTTTCCCTCCATTTTCCCTTTTTTCTTCTGATGCTTTTTTAATCAAGGTCAGCATGTTTTGATGGTTTATCTGTTCTGCTGTTTTCTTTCTCATTGACTTCTGCTAAAACATTATTTGTTCTAGACCTGTCTCCAGTCTCACTTTCTGAAAAAATATTCACTTATCCATCTCTCTCTTCACTTTCTGATTTTCCCACAGCTTCACTTTCTTCTCCCTCACTCTGTGAAGAACATGTTTTGTATCACTCCCTGATGAAAGTGTCTGAAAGTGTTTTTATTGTTCTTCTGCCTTCTACCTCACTCTCTGGTGAAATTTTCCCCACTGTTCCACTGTTTTCTGTCTCACTCTATGAGGTTAGTATTACATTTGTCAACATTTGTCATCTTCAATCCAAAGAAAAACAAGCAAAATCATATTTTATAGTACAGCAAGGTACAGTGGGGCAACAAAGTATTTAGTCAACCACTGATTGTGCAAGTTCTCCTACTTAGAAAAATGAGGTCTCTAATTTTCATCATTTCAACTATGAGAAACAAAATGAAAAAAAAAATTCCAGGAAATTACAGTTTAGGATTTTCTAAGAATTTCTTTGTAAATTATGGTGGAAAATAAGTATTTGGTCACCCACAAACAAACGAGATTTCTGGCTCTCACAGACCTGTAACTTCTTCTTTAAGAAGCTCTTCTGTCCTCCACTTGTTACTTATAAATGGCACCTGTTTGACCTCATTGTCTGTATAAAAGACACCTGTCCACAGCCTCAAACAGTCAGACTCCAAACTCAAACATGGCAAAGACCAAACAGCTGTCCAAAGACACCAGAAAGAAAACTGTACACCTGCACCAGGCTGGGAAAAGTGAATTTACAATAGGCAAGCAGGTTGGTGTGAATAAATCAACTGTAGGAGCAATTGTAAGAAAATGGAAGACATACAAGACCATCAATAATCTTCCTCGATCTGGGGCCCCACGCAAGATCTCATCCCGTGGGGTCAAAATGATCATGAGAACGGTGAGCAAAAATCCCAGAATTACACAGAGGGACCTGATGAATGACCTGCAGAGAGCTGGGACCAAAGTAACAAAGGCTACCATCAGTAAGACACTACGCCGAGAGGGACTCACATCCTGCAGTGCCAATCGTGCCCCCCTGCTTAAACCCTTCCAAATTCAGATATACCTTTGAGGTGGTCTAAAACTAGATGCTTTTTGTGGAACTATATTATAACAATGTGTGTCACAAAACTCAGACTCTAAAAACCAAGCTCTCCAGTGAGTTGTAGAGTTGGTTCATTTTGCTCTTGATTTTGGGAGTATTAAGCCTATATGACATGATGCTAATCATATGATGCAGGTTCTGGATAATTCTTAAGGTTACTGTTATTGCATGTTGACAGATTCCAGGAAGCTAAATACAATTTCACTGTATGTATTGTTTTGGAGTATTCTGATCATTATATTTTTGAAATTGAAGACATTTTGGAAGTGTAGCACTTAATGCCACATGCTGTTAATGCACTTGTCAGGACAGATTGATTCATGACTGATTTGATTTATATTTATATTTAATTAAAATCTTCAAAATTAAATTTTCATCAAACTTCCCAGAAAAACAGTTTGATGCGGACCTTTTTTTTACTAGACAGATTCTAAATCAACACTTCTACTGCATAATTGACACATCCACTTTTCTGATTTGTGGCCCGAACATTAAACATAATGACTGGCAAGTTTGTTTTGCTTGTTATCTCTCTATGATACATGTATATTTGCACTTTCAAATAAAAACAATTATGTCCATGATTAAATTAAGTTGATTTAAAGTTTTTTTTTTGCACCATGCTTTTGTTCCATTACTTGTACAGATTAATTGCTGCTCTAAATTTTCTTACGTGGAGCGTGTTTCTAGGGTGTGGCGTGGCATATCCTGAGACAAGCAGTGCTATATAAACGTTTGAAGTCAGTAACAAAGTCCAGCATCATTAAAATTTTCATATTTCAAGATATGCATTTAATGACAGTGGTGAGTAGGAGTTTTGCCAGATTGGTCGGTGCAGGGGGCGTGGCCATGGAGCCTCAATGAGAAACTCAATGAGAAACTCAATGAAAGAATAATGGTTTGAATGAGAAAACGAAATTTCTTTTGTCAGTATGATTTACATTGCTTATGGCTATCCAAGCATTGGTTAATGTAAACTAGAATTTCCAAGTGCTCGCACCATGCTCTTGTTCCATTAATTCTACAGATAAATCTAGGGCCTGCAACCCATAGTTTCAGTAAGACAAAGAAACTTGTTTCTTCAGAGCGATTTTGTCATGGCTCCTAGACTGGTTTGTGGTTTTTCCTGAGCCAAGCAGTGTTGCAACCTCATATTACAGTCACTAATTATTACTCAAACAATGCAAATATTATTTTGCTTGAAGATATACATCTAATGAGAGTAGAGAGTGAGTTTTAGCCATCTGTTTGTGGCAGAGGTGGGAGGAGGATATAACAGAGGATATAACTCAGAGTAAAATATGTTTCAGTGAGACAACGAACCTTGTCTTGTCAGAGCGGTTTTGTCATGGCTTATGTCTGTTTGGTTACAGTGGTGTTTCAGAACTGTAATGCTCACATGATTGAGCCAAGCACTTGTTTAATGGCATCACGGCTTGATAAACCTAACGCCAAAAACTCACCCACTGTGAGGCTTTTCATTTCCGCTAGTACTCCGCCCACCCGCGCATGCGCAGAAGTATTATCTACTGTTTTGTTGGGTTTTTTTGGAGCTATTTTATGCAGTTTGCTCCTAGACTGGTTGGTGTTTTTGCCTGAGCCAAGCATTGCTGCAACATCATATTAGAGTCACTAACTATTTCTCAAACCATGAAAATATTCATTTGCTTGAAGATATGGATTTAATGAAAGTGCCACAGACGTGTTTTAGCCATCTGGTCATGGTGGGTTTGGGAGGAGTACAAATGCTTTACTTTTTACAGAACAATCTTACATTAAATCACATTTTTTACATTGCAATACAGTAGAACGCAATGCATCATGGGCCACCATTCGACGCCAGTTGTCAACTGTATATTCTGCAGTAAAAATACGAGCAATAAAACAGGCGGTTAGATCTTCCCTTTGAGAAGAGGACTCCCAAGGATGACCTGTTGTGTCTTGAGACCACAAGCCAGATCAAGCAGCTGAAACAAGCACCCAAAGTCACCCTTTGTAAGTAAAAATAATAAACTTTCTTTTTGAATGCAAATTAGATTACCCTGGCTCAGTGAATCTATGAACAGATTACTTGAGAGAGTTTACAGAATTAACTAGCATAGCCAACTAAAATCTCGAATAGCCAACCTCAAATTAACATTGGTCAATCCTAAATATGAACAATTGTTGAAAACGACTGTCAAGTCTTTTGGCTCATTTTATTTTAGCAGCGATCTACCTGAACTGGCAGGCTAGCTATTAGCAATTGTTGACCCCAACCTTCCATGTTCTTTTTAGATTACACAAACAAAAAAAGGTTAGACTAACTTTGTTGCAGAATTATTTTTGGGAGAAAATGTATCATTTTCCAGATTGTAGGTATTGGTTAGTTTAAAAGATACAGTCCACAACCATTTAGACTTTTTTGTTTTGCAGATTATTTTTTTCTGTGTCAAGTACCACATTCCTCTATTTCTACAATTTAATAAATCAGCACTGTTAGGAAGAGCAATTTTTATTTTTTACGGTTTGAATATTCAGTGTAGATTTGATCTTAAAATTAATCATGTACATTTGCAAATTGTGCAACAATGAGTGTAATTCTTTTTTAGCCTTCACCCAGCACATGAAGTTGCATAGAAATGCACCAAACCAGATATTTACTTGTGGTACCCCAGATTCATTTATAAAAATTCACTGCTTTTTCCCATTTGTATAGGGATCACAAGGAATATGAAAAATCCAGCAAATATTCCCAGTTTTAGGTCAGAGATTAAAAACTAATGTGTCACACAGAAGCTTGTCATTGTGAATCTGGGTATTTGAAAGATTTAATTTCTCACTTGGAGGGCCATTCACAACAGGTCTGACAAACTGGTTGTCCTTACAAAGGATGTGTGAAAACATTTAACGTAAAATCTGCATTTGCTTCTCATGTATCCAGAGCACATGATAACAGCTCAGTTGAACTACTGCAGGATAAAGTGTTGCTAAACCCCATTTAAAAACTTAGACCTACTCCAAGTCTAAACTTACCCTTTACTCACTACGAGCCTGGGCACTGTGAGCTGGAAGTCAAGTATTGACCTTGTATAGTCAAGTCAAGTCAAGTCAAGTCAAGCCAACATTTATTTATTACAACAGATGGTGTCACAAAATAGCTTTACAAAGAATCTGGTGTCCGAGCCCCCAATGAGCAAGCCAAAGGCAACAGAGGCAAGAAGGAATGAAACCTCGAGAGGAACCAAGACTCAAAGGGGGAACCTATACTCTTTGGTTTAACACCAGATAAGAGGGCAAAAGAGAGGAGCATATAGTGTTTGTAGGGTAGAATAATAAATGTCTGATTAGTCTGTCGTTAAGTAGCTGGGTGATCGGCTGTGTCAGCAGGATGCAGGCCAAGCTTCCACAGGGCAGGACAGCCAAGAGCTCCGTGTTGGTTAAAGGCAAGCAGTGGCACCCAATCAAAGCAGATGTAGCAACAGCATCAGATCGCACAGGACGGGCAGCAGTTCAGCTCAGACAAAGAGAACAGACAGACTGTTAAAATCTGAACACACTATGTGACGTTAACAGAGTACAGCAGTGACTCTGGCAGGCCTGGCTACTACAGCATAACTAAAAGGGAGAACCAGAAGGTCACAAAGACATGAGGGCTCCCTGAGAAGTCAGCGCCCCTCTCCTCCCCCGTCAACAAACCTGAGTGAACATGAAGAGCAGCAGAACGACAGCAGCAACATTCCCAGCTTGCCAAACACTCTCTGTGCGTGGACCTCTAGATCTGCACTTCTTATCTAGCAGAGAAAACGAATTACCAAAAGCTCGACTGAACAGGTGGGTTTTAGGCCTGGACTTAAAGATTGAGGCGGTGTCTGAATCCCGAACATTGACTGGTAGGTTATTCCAACGCTGGGGGGCCTTCTATGAAAAGACTCTGCACCCTGATGTAACTGTGTTAATTTTAGGCATTAAAAGAGAACCTGCACTTTGAGACCTAAGGTCACGTGATGGTTCATAATACGAGATTAGTTCAATGAGGTACAGAGGAGCAGGGCCGTTTAGAGCTTTATATGCCAGAAGAAGAATTTTTTTTAATGTGGATAAATCTCTTTTTTTTTTTTTTTTAAACCTGACACTATTTTATTTAAAGCTTTAGGCTAAATTGCTGTTACCTGCATCAGTAATTTAGACAATTATTGAAGGATTTCAAGAAATTCATTTGGGCAGTCTCATGTATTTGCAAAACACATACTTGGAATTAAAGACATTGGCATCAAAAATGTAATCAATGAACTTGAAAAAGTTGAATTTCTTAAGACTGGCAATAGGCTTTTATGAACATATCTGCGCCCGAAGACAGTGTTTAAAAACAGCCTTAACTATGTTGAACCAGTGCCATTATTTGGGCCAAAATGAATTTGAAAAAGATTGCTTTGCCCAGTATATTATTGTTATGGAAACTCTTACTTGCCTATTTGAGTCTGAGTCAGTCAGGAAACGGTATGAGAGAGTGCATTCTCATGTAATGAATCATGATCTCCTGCAAGATATTTGGGATGGACAGGTTCTATTGCAAAATTATTTTTTTTTAGACTTACGTGTCTTTAGCCCAGGTACTCTATCAAGACACGTTTGTTCAAGGAAAAGGAAGCACAAACTACTTGCTGTTTATTTAACTCCAGGTGACATCATACCATATTACAGGTTGAATCCTGATCATATCAACTTGTGCTTTTAAGCAGAGAACAACATTTTAAATATTTTAGTCAAGAAGCAGTTTTAGGCAGTTGATGATAGATCTTAAGGAGCTGGAGGATAGTGGTATTGTGCTGAAGGATGGGTGTATTTTGAGGGGTGGGTTGTGTGCCATAGCTGGGGATAATATGGGCTCTCACAACATAGGAAGCTTTGTGTAACAGTGCATATCTCTGTCGATTTTGTGATCGGTGCAGTCATATATTTAGAATCTACATGACAGAGAAGCAAAAGATACAGACAGTGCAGTTGGAATCAAATTTGATTTAGTTTTCAACCAGCTTAGACATTTTCATGTGTGTCAGCCTGGTTTGCCGCCACGTCTGGGCCATGATCTCTTTGAGGGTGTTTTACTAAGCACTGTACATTAATCATTTAGTAACTCAGGAAAATCATTTTACTTATGCAGAGTTAAACAGATGCATCAGTCAGTTTAAATATCTTTGTGCTGATGCTAATGACGAAGGCCCTGAAATCAGCCCAGGCTGTGAGAAATTACCTGGACATGCTGTGCAAAACTGGTGTCTTTTAAGAGTACTTCCTCTCTTACCTGGAGAAAAAATTAAAAATCCAGAACATCCTTGTTCCTAAATTGGGGCCTCTTATACAGTGGAGAAAATAAATATTTGATCTCTTGCTGATTTTGTAAGTTATGAGCAGTCTATTATTTTAAGGGTAGGTTTATTTTAACAGTGAGAGATAAAATATAAAAAAATATCAAAAATAAAATCCAGAAAATTACATTGTGTAAAATATATAAATTTAATTGCATTTTTCAGTGAGACATAAGTATTTAATCCCCTACCAAACATTAAATGTTCTGGCTCTTACAGACCAGTTAGATGCTCCTAATCAACTTGTTACCTGCAATAAAGACAGCTGTCTTAAATTGTCACCTGTATAAAAGACACCTGTGTGTGTATAGATACATCTGTGGATGCATTGGGATACATCATCAGTGATGTTTCGTGAGATCGCAACATCAGACACCCACCCCCAGGCGACCCAGCCGGGGCTGATCAGACCCCGACTTGTGTCCCAGTAGCAATAGCCCACGTTTCGGACCTTTTGATCCAGATCCACCTCGACGCTCGCTCTGCAGCCTCTGTAGTGGACTTAATGGCTTTTCTCTTTGCAGGGCCTGTAATTCCAAGGAGGGTATAGATGCTGCATAGGGAGCGGGCCACAAAGCCTCAACATCCCACCTCTATTGGTTCACAGCGAGCTTTCCAGCCTTTCCTTTGGCAATCCTCTACTAGCTCGTGGTACTTGAGCCACTTGCGCTCGTTGGCCTCTTCCATGCGGTCCTCCCAGGGGACTGTTAATTCCACTAGGAGTACTTGCTTAGATGAGACAGATGTAAGAACCACATCTGGTCTCAGAGCGGTTGATGTCACATACTCCAGGAACTTGAGCTGCCTACCCAAGTCAACTCTCAGTTCCCAGTCTAGTGCCGATGAGAGTAGGCTGGCTGCTGCTGCAGACTGTGCTTGAGGTTTCTCTCCAGTTTTCATGAACGGTACTGTCCTCTGGCTGTGGGTATGTTTGTTCTTGGCCACTGCCCTCAGCACCTGATCGTGACGCCAGCGATAGTGGCCTCCTCTGAGGGTTGCTGGGCAGCTGCTGAGGATATGTTCCAGTGTGCCCTTTCCTGGGCAGAGAGGACATGTTGGAAGGTCACTCTTTTCCCAGGTGTGCAAGTTGGCTGGGCTGGGTAGCACGTCGTACACAGCTTGGATCATGAACTTAATGCACTGTGGCTCTGCCTTTCAGATGTCATTCCGGGCCCTTTCCAGCGCTCCTTCCCACCTCATCAATGCCCCCTGTTGCCGCAGGCTCACCATCCTGCTGGTCCTCACCTCCTCAACCCCTGCCCGCACCTCTAGGATAACCGAGATAATCCAGTGCTAATCCCTTTCTCAAACCGATACCACTTGGATGTTATGCTCCCTGACGTCACTCTCAGCCTGAAGTTCCCGTAGTAGTTCAGGACAAGATTTTTGATCTTGTGTGGTATGTGGTGTCGGTCCACAGTGATTTCTACCAGCTTGTGTGGGATTGACCCATATGCATTGGCTAGATCCAGCCAAAGCACTGACAGGTCTCCATTCCCTTCAGGAGCCTCCCTGATCAACTGGGTGACCACTCCGGTATGTTCCAAGCAGCCAGGGACTCCCGGAATGCCACCCTTCTGTACTGAGGTGTACTTATTTCCTAGGAGGAAGTTTGTCATCCTTCTGGCAAGGATACCAAAGAAGACCTTTCACTCTACACTGAGAAGTGAGATAATTCGGAACTGCTCCAGCCTGGTTGATGGGTATCCAGACACCCTCCGCCTGTCTCCACTGATTTGCACAGGCCCCCCCCAAATCACTTGCAACAACTTCCAGAGGATTCTGAGAAGGTCTGGGCAGCGCTTGTATGCCTTGTAGGGTACTTGACTGGGGCCGGGAATAGAGCTGGCTTTAGCTGCTCTAATCACCTCCTGGACTTCCTTCCAAGTGGGCTTGGAGATGTTAAATGCCATTGTAGGGACTGGCATGTCCTGGAGGGCTCTCTGTGGTCCAAGCTCTTGCTCTCTGTCTGGGTCACTGAGGGTGCTGTGCAAGAAGTTATCCACTTCTTCCTGGGAGCACTGAAGGTGCCCGCTTCGTTTGTGCTCTACCAACCGCCTTGTGAAGCCAAAAGGGTTGGCTAGGAAGGAGCTCCGCTTTCTGGCTCTCTCTATCTTCCTTCTCCTGTGCCATTCAGCTCTACGCAGTGTCTTGAGCTTCTCATGGATGGTGTATCAGAGCTCTGCGAGAGGTGGCTTTTCCTCCTCAGCTGCTACTTTGAACTGCTTTGCCAGCATGCGCAGCTTATTTCGTAGCTGGTGGATCTTCTGTGCCCTACGGTTGTTGGTGTAATTGGGCTTGCTGGACTTGGGCTCCTCAACACCAAACCTTTCAGGCCCAAAGATTGTGATAATGGTTGTCAGGTACTTGAGTCGACTATCTACATCATCCTTTGCCGTTGAGTTGATGATACTAGATGTATCCTTATCAAACTATTACCACTGTCCATGCTGCATAGCTTGAGGCCACTTAATCTGCTGGACTACTCTGCTAGGAGTTGGGGTGCTGCGCACTTGGAGGTTCTGGGCTCTGTGGGTTGACTCCGGGCCGAGCTCCTCCTGCGTCTCACCAGGCGCTAGTCCTGTGCGTTGTGCTGCATTGTCCTGCACCAAACATTTCATCCTGCTCTGATGTATTTTCAGGCCTAGATTGTTCTTACAGATCTTGCCGCAGATGCATCTGCTTGACATGGTCAATATTCGTCGTTAGGTCCGTCCTATTGGGGTGTCATCCTCCCCCCCTCTCAGGCACCCCTGGGGGAGTTTCTCTGTGCGTTGATCTACGGCATGGAACAAACCCACGCACTGTTGTACAATAATTGCTGTGCGTTACCACTGCGCAACCGCAGATGAGTTGGAAAAACACTACAGATGGAAACTAAAAGGCACGAGGAACAAAAATGGCGACGAGGAAACCAAAGGATTGCCGGGAGCTGGCAAGCACACGGTAACAAACCACTAAACCAAAATGAGCCTCCCCTAAACAAAAGACTGAGGGGTATGGGCAACAAAGAGGAACGTGCTTTAACAAAGGAATCTTTATTTTCTTTTCAGTTTTCTTTTCGACCATGAGACACCAGGTTACACTGGCTGAGATGTTTGTCAAACAAAGACTGGGCAACGCTGGTGTGGAGCACTGTTCTTAAATAGAGCATCCCACAGGTGTACTGAGTCAGTCTTGAACGAGACTGCTCCTGCGTTGCCCCCTAGTGGCCGGCGCAGGACAAGTCCCAGAGCCTGCCCTTACTATCCAAGACTCTCCCTTCAATATTAGCTGCATATTATTCTGCAAAGATGATGTGAAAGATCTTTGGTACAGTTGTTGCTGCTTTATTTGGCACAATTAGTTATAAAATTTAGGGAGGGGGCAAAATTTATCTGGTATTAAGTTTCACATTTTTTCACAAATTTTTGTATTTTTCCTATGTTTTCATTCGATACATGAAATGATAATTTACAAACTGTCTTAGTTGAGTTGTTCGCCTTATCTAAATCAAAATTCAAGTAAGAAAAAAACAGAAAACTGCAGACAGAGACTTCAGACATATCATGGGTATAAAAGTAAAATAAAACAATAGTGTGTTCTCAAAGGGTCTATCCTAGGACAGCTGCTATTTTCACTCATACATGCTACCACTACTTGCAGTTGGAAAGAAGACATTCATTTCCTGGGCTGATGACACACAACTGTTGAGGACAGATATTGATAATGCTTCCTATGGAATTTGAATAGACAAATTAACTAAGATCTCAAAAAAGCTGTTTATTTGTTATAGCATTGCCCCCATAACCAAACATTCTGTCCATTACATCAAAGTTACAAGATGTGTGAAAAGAAAAGGCATAATGTGCTGTGTGCATGATGTATAAAGAAATCTGTCTTACACTGAATCAGGCAGAGAATATTCTGAGGTCAATGTAAACCAATTTACCAATAGATTTCATTTTAGCACAAAAAAGTCCCTGATGCCACTATGGAACATGTTAGGAACATGAGGTTCTCCTCATGGTATCATCAAAGAACTGAATAAAATACAGAAACATTAATGACTGTTATTCAGTACTGCAAACTAGCAGACCCTTGCAGGAACCAGACAAAGACAAAAGTCTCTCTTTTGTATTTTTTTTTTAATTTTTCTAATATTTATATTTATGGGAGTCTCAAAGAATAGTCTATGGTCTGGGGTCTGAAGGTTCCTGCAGACTTTTCTTAGGCAAGGTTGAAGCCCTGGTTATGCTCAATGGCCTGGAGAAGTTTTTTTCGGAGTATCTCATGGCTGTTGTACTTGGGCAGGTCCAGCAGATTAAAGCAGGTGTGGGCCACTGGAAGATAGTGCTCTCCACCTCCGGTGGGCTGGATGACCAACCCAAGACTCTTCATTCCCAGAATGGGGATACGATCAGATCCTGTAAGGAATACTGTACACCGACAAAAGTAAAAAAGACATCAACAAACATTCTCAAACATGTATTTATATATGATAATTTCTTAAGATGCAGGAAACTGTTTACACGTACACAGGAATTGCTTCTTTTTCTCCAGAGGTAACTCATGGAAAACAGCCCAGAACAGTTTGATGGTGGGATGTTCAGCCCAGTATTCACCTTTGTACTCTGCACTCTGAAAAAGATTAAAACAGTTCCTGATTATTAGGGCTTTACTAATCTCTCGGTTGGTCAATAATGTTATGTGATAAGATCATGTGAACAGAGCCATTTTAGGTAAAATACTTGTTGATTAAGCAACAACTGTCAGTGGTTGATTTTGTAGTGTAACAAACCACTAACATGATCATCTTGCCGATCTTTATTCACCTCATTCTTACACATCATGAAGCCTTGAGCAACTTAAGGATATAACTTCCGATGTTAAAAATGACATGTTAATAATATCCTAACATGACAAATGTGAGTATAAATAAAAATCAAAATTGTCTTTACTGGTGGGGTTCTTGAATGATTTTGTCAACCTTTTTCTGGCATACACAAAATATGGTAATACAATTATTATCTGTAAAGCAATGGCACTGTATAGCAATGTTAAATGGCCATGGATTACAACAATAACAACTGGCCATTTTTAAATGCGAGTAGTTGCTTTCCTTCAACATGCTGCATTTCTCGTAACGTTTATGTTCTTGACAATTGTGTTCTAGAATTGAAACATTCTGTTTCATTCAGCCGCATGTTTTCCCAGAGTGTCTCGGAGACAATCAATAGGACAAAAGAATAACTTGATAAAATGGTAAGCAAACACACTTTGTTTGACATCGCTAATGAAAGTAATGAATGACACTTCCGTTTCCTAACTGGCTATTTTGGTTTCAGTCTTGAAATAGTAGTCACATGAAAAGTAAAGCATTTAGAAACTGCTAAAGTGACGGTCATTAAGTGTATTTGTCTATTACAACTATTAACTAATAAACTGAAAAACTTTAACAAACAACATTATGGTCAACATAACAAAGGTTAACTTCTCCAAGTGAATGCACTTTTACATACCTTTTCTAGCTCCTTCCAGTCATAGTTTGTGTTCCCTATTACCATTGCTTGTAGTTCATTCGGGTAAAACAACTCTAGAACTTTCCCTCCACATACTTTGTGGAATCCAGCATAAAAGGCGTTGAAAAGTGGGGCCACAGACGTGTTGAAGATGTAGTTGACGTAAGCATCTACAAAATCTTGCCTACAGTGAAAATTATATAACAATTTTAACTTTAACTTTATTTAACAATTTTAGTAATGAGGTAACATTATTGCTTTAGGTGTGGCACAACTGTCTGAACACTTTTTAGGACCAATACACTTTTATATAGATGGTACACACGGAATGAGTACAAGTGTACAGTAAGAATAAACGTCTAAGTGGTAGAACTTAAAACAACAACATACCTGTTGTGATTGTTTACATTGATGTTCATTCCATTCGGAACAAGCTCCAAAACCTCAGTAGCGCCAAAATTTTCCACTGTGATCTGAAATGAGAAGACAACAAAAACCTGTTCAGTGTCGTTAAACGTACACTGACAAAACACTTTATTAGAACCAGATCCTTATGTCTACAGCTGTTTTCCATTTTACCAACTTGACCTACCACACATGTGCACTTTGAAGTTCTACATTTACAGTGTGCCATTTATTTGTTTTTGTGCATATGTTGTTAGCCCCTTTCATCGTGCTGTTTAATGGTCAGGACCCCCAAAGGACCACAACAAAGCAGTTGCTATTCGTGTGGTGAAAGATTCTTAGCATTGCAGTGACACCGATGTGGTCCATTCTATTAGACATTCCAACTTTGTTGGTCCACCTTGTAGATATAATGTCAGAAATAATAGCCCTTTTGTCTTTGCTTGTGTTAGTCGTCCTCCAGTTTTTTTTTATCAGTGGTCACAGAATGCTGCTAACAGGACACTGTTTGCTGGATATTTTTGGTTGTGGAATATTCTTAGTTCAGGAGTGACAGTAAAATATTTAAAACTACCCTGCCATGTCTGATTCAACACAACACACACTAACATGCCACAACCATATCAGTGTCACTGCAGTACAAACAATAGTCTACCAACTGAATAATAACCTACTCATAAAATGGACAATGAGTGTAGACACCAGAAGGTGTTACTAATAGAGTTTTGTGAATGTACATTTTGTAAATATGAAACAAACTATGTTCAAGCCCTGTACAACAAAGTTAATGGATTCTCTTGCACAGCTTCTCAAAGGAATTTAATTACTACAGCAGACACTGAACTATAAGCAGAACTAAGTAAGCAGAACCATATTTCATAAGTGCAGAGATTCTATATATAACAATATTTTTTACATTTTCAAATGACAGATGAAAGGACAATTATCATTAAAATGCATATCCATTTGCATATAAGGCATATTCAGACAGGATTGGTTTTACATTGGGAAGTACATAATTCTTTGGACATGACAACATTTTATGTTAATTTACACTGGATTGATATTACCTGAGGTTACTTCTATGGCATTTTATAGAAGATAAAAAGAAGATACAGTTCTTACTGTAAAGTTCAAGCAGAATGTATCCTCAACATCATCTTCAGCATAGTCCAATAGTTGTTGTAGACTCCTATGGCCAATAAAAAAAACAACAATTCTGGAAGTTATACCAAACTGCTTGAAGTTCAGAAACTCTGAAGTAAAACTTTAAAAATGCTGAATTAATAATATTATTCATAGTATTCACAATCAATTCTAAATGACTGACCTGCCAATCTCAGGCATAAGCTCCTTTAGGTCATCCAATGTAGGGATTTTCTTCAGAAGTTTCTTGTATAAGGCCAGTGGAAAGTTCAGATCCACTATAGCCAGGTTGTAAATGGCCAAACCACAAATAACTCCAATGAGGTGGAATAAGTCAACTTCTTCAAATGTCTGCAATCAAGTTAACAAACCTGGTTAAAACGGAATATGTACTCACCTTATACAAGATTTGTTTTCTGCCATGTCTTAAAACAATGGTCAAACAGTAAACCAAACATTTACCTTGTCCGCAAACCAGATAAGCCTGGACTCCTCAAAGTACCTGAACATGCCATACTTGGGGTCCAACAGTTCTTTCATGATGAGGAGGAAAAATTCTTTCCGCACCCCTCCAGCATCCACAGCCTCCTCTCCAACAAAGATCACCTAAGGATGAACCAAAGGAGTTTTGGTCACATATTACTGTAATTCAAAAACAACCATCTGCACATGTGCATACATTGGCTCCACCATAAACTGACAGACTAAAAAGGTGGCACAAGTAGCTTTGTTGGAAACTTTTATTTTAACCATCATAAAAACGCCTAAAAGCCTGGATAGATATCACCCTCATGCCTGAGGAACTGCGCAGAACAGCTAGCACCTGTCTTCACAAAGATCTTTAACAGGTCACTGGAGGTGTGTGCTGTACCAACCCGTCTCACACACACTCCACAATAATTCCCATTTGCAAAAAGGCAACCATCACTGGACTGAACGAGTACAGACTTGTTGCATTGACCTCTGTAGTCATAAAAACCTTGGAGAGACTTGTTCTCAGTCTCTTGAAGGACATCACTAACCCCCTGCTAGACCCCCTGCAGTTTGCATACCGGGCCAACAGGTCGGTGGACGACGCAGTGACTATGGGACCTAACCACATCCCTTAGCACCACCCAAACACTATTCTTCTATTCTTGGAGTTCAGCTCAGCCTTCAACACTATTATTCCAGGACAGACACAGAGCAAACAAGACTCAACTCAATGTGCCAGCCTTTACCTGCCAATGGACACAAATTTCCTCACTGGCAGACAGCAGCAGGTGAGGTTGGGGAAAATCATCTCAGGAACCAAGACAACCAGCACAGAAGCTCCTCCAGATTGTGTTTTGTCCCCTTTGCTCTTTTCACTGTATATGAATGACTGTACCTCCATGGTACCTTTGTTGAAATTCTGAAGTTTGCAGACAATATGACAGTCAATGGTCTTATCCAGGATGATAATGAGTCTGTTTACAGACAAACAGTTGATCAAGTAGTCCTTTGGAGCAACCAGAACAACCTTGAGCTGAACACAGCAAACACAGTGGAAATGACAGTGGACTTCAGGAGAAGCCCCCCAGCCCTTCCAGCCCTCACAATCCTGGACAGAACTGTGATGGCTAAGGAGTGGCTACGGGTACCACAATCACCAAGAGCCTTAGGTAGGACTGCAACATCAGCTCCATCATCAGGAGAGCCCCACAGGGGATGTACTTCCTGTGTCAGCTGAGGGGTTTGAGGGGGTCCAGAGCAAAATTAGCAAACTATGTCAATTTTGAGGGTGCCATTTTAAATCAAAACTGTTTTTTGTCCTCTTTGACAAATTAAGTATTTAGACACATGTACAAAATTGCTGGTACCCTTCTGTTAAAGAATGGGGGGAAAAAACCAAAAGAAAACACAGTGGTCCCTGAAATAACTTAAAACAGACAGAAGTAATAATAAAGAAAAAAATACTGAAAATCAACTAATGAAAATCAGACATTGCTTTTAAATTGTGGTTCAAAAGAATAATTTAAAAAGCAAACTTATAAAACTGGCCTGGACAAAAATGATGATACCCCTAGAAAAGATTAAAAATAATTTGATCATAGGGACAAAGCATCACAGGTGTCTTATTTTGAAGGTATTTAGGCAGTGTGCCTATTTAAAATAGTCACTGTCAGTAGATCAGTGTCAGATCACACCATCTGTCACTGTCTTAGACAAAGTGAACTTAGCGGAAGACAACCAAGGATCAAATCACTTATGTAAGTACATCAAAAAGCGAGACTGGAATATGCCAAAATGCATATTGACAAGCCACAAAACATCTGTGAGAATGCCCTTTGGACAGATGAGACAAAACTGGAGCTTTTTGGCAAGGCACATCATCTCTACATTCACAGATGCAAAAAGGAAGCATACAAAGAAAAGAACATTGTACTTACTGTAAAACATAAAGGCACGGTTATGCTTTAGGGCTGCTTTGTTGTATCTGACACAAAATACAGAAAGCTCAAGACTATCAAGGCATTCTGGAGTGAAATATGCTGCCCAGCTTCAAAAAGTTTGTTCTTAGTCGCAGGTCATGGGTGTTGGAGAACAGGATTACCAAGAGCAAAGCTTTGGTTGGACTATTCTGAAGTGTCTGTCTATAAGCTCTAGAAATCCTACTGAACATCTGTGGAAGGAGCTGAAACATGCAGTCTGGAGAAGGCAGCCTTCAAACCTGGAGTGGGCTAAAATACCGGTGGACAGGTGCAGAAGTCTCATTGAAAATTACAGGAATTGCTTGACTGCAGTGATTGCCTCAAAGAATTGTGCAACAAAAAATTAAGTTAAGAATACCATCATTTTGTTCAAACAGTGTCACTACAATGCATGTTCTACCGTGGAGTTGTTTGCTGTAGCCAATGCGTCTAAAGTGAACTACCATCTCCAAGTGTGTTTCCCTAGCTGCAACTACTGTTTGTCAGGAAATCTACAAACCACTGACATCTGAAATCTCCACACAGTATAAATAGCAGCCAATGTGATCAAATGAGGGATAAAAGTAAAAATAAACAAAAATGGAGATATATATATATAATTTCTTCCATGGTTTTGCGCTTTTGACATGTACCTTAACATTTACCCAATGCACCCCCTTACCCTTCAGAATGTACCTCCATTTCCTTATTCTGTTGAAATTTATCTGTGGAATTATCCAGCAATACCCATTATTGCTCACACAGTTCCATGCACACTGTCCAATTCACAGTTGTTTGCACTTTTGTATGGTCAGAGTAGACTTTGTTGGTTTACAATTTTGCCCAATAATCAAAACACATTTCATTATGTCCTCTGATACTGGACAATCATTACGTTTCATAATGGCCTCAGTGTCTGTTGTTACTTGTGAGCAAATGAGGCAGGTGCCACCTTTCTGAGTTTTTCATGCCCCAGATGTTACTATATCATATCAATGCTATCATAGCATACCAATTATCTTGCCACTCCAATGGGGCTCCTAAATCCATGGGAGTGAACCACCGTGAGGCTCTACACCATTTGCCAGTCTTCATTGTCTCAGTTGCATGAAATCCGTCCCATAAAATCTAGAATCGTCCTTTATTTGGCATTTAAATGTTGCGTCCCGTATTAAACCAATACAGGGTGCGATTTGTTCCTTATTTCCATAAACGTCCAATACACACATCTGTCACACACACATGAACCCGCACCCCACTCCCGTCCTTTATTTTCATTTCTGAAAGGTGCCAACTAGGAAAGCACATACAGATGTACACCATCAGAGTCATCCTCAATCACTTAGATCACTTATTTTATTTTTTAAGACAAATAATATAACACAGACTTTTAACTGAACATTAAAGCTTTTCACTGAAACCAAAATTATGCTATCCTTACCTTCAAAGGCTTTTTGTAATCAACATTTTTGGACTTTCTCAAAACCTCCAGAGTGTCACCGACAACATTTTCTCTGCGCACAATGAGAATGAGGCAGGGGTTAACTGTTCCTCCAGAAACGAATAAAGAGCTAAAGTTCTGTCTTTGGGCCTGGTCCACAGCCATCTGACGAGAAAAAACAGATGAGAGTCAATTTTGCAATCCTATTATTACTTACTTATTTTTTTAACAATGATTCAATTTACAAAACCCAGAAGGGTATAACAACAGCAAAGACCACGAACATTACCTGCATCTGGATAACAGCATCAGTCTGGAGCAGAGTGGTCTTTGCCTGGGCATCAAATATAAATGGAAATTTGCACAGAGTAACCTGAGAATCCATGACCTGTCCATATAAAAAGGTAAGAACCAGGATAAACGTTGATAGAACAATGAACATGGACAACAAAAAATTAAGTAGATAATTAGGATGATATAGAATTAGATTTGCTCTGTGTTCAGAAAGCAGGAATGTGTACTCTGGAACAGTGGTTCCTAAACAGGTCCTCAGGGGTAACCAATTTGCACTTCTTCTATTCCTTTTTGTTATGAGTTGGCCTTGGAGCAAAAAATTAGGGCGTCTTGTAGGCCCTGAGGACCTATTTGAGAACTAGTGTTCTATACAAGCAAAATATTTGATACAAGAATATAGAGAACGTATTATAGACAGTTTAGAAAATATTGGATGCAGAAGAGTATTAATGCTTTAGAATGTAGAATAATCAAGTAAAATAAGGTGAGATAGGGTCTTATGATCCCACAATTTGCATCGTTATAGCAGAATACACAGTAAGCACATAGAGAGCAAGATGGAAGTACAACGTACAACATTCAAAATATAAGAAGCTATAAAAATATCTATTATTAGACAAAAAAAGATAAAGCATAAAAATAAACAGTTTTACGTGTAAATCCAGAGTTTCTACAGATATTGTTTAGATACTGCACAGTTACTAGTTACATAAATACTGACGTAATGAAAGTATACACAATTTGGATTATTGAGACTAGAGGTGGGAGTAAGTACTTTAATACATTACTAAAGTCTTGGCCTGTTAAATGTATCTGTTCAAAATGTTCAAAATGTTTCTCATGTGATACCACAGTGGATTTGAGTATGATGACTTCTTCCATCTCTCTGTATACAGCTTTTATACATTATGCTTTTCCATTTAAATAAGTAGTATAGAAACGCACAATTGTAAATAGCTTTTCTTTTCATAACCATACTATTCTTTATTCTCATGTAACCTCTAGCAGTAGGATTGGTAAAAGTTAATAAACTGCTTGAAACGCTAATACAAAGTGCAAATACTTATTAATCTTAGAATATATAAAATGTATAAAATATATACAATTTTTAACTCTCATTTTATATGCGGACTGCAGACCAAATAAGCCAGGCGCCAGGAGAGGAGACCAGCAGTGAGTGCCCACGCCATCTCCAATAAAGCATGCACGTTGGGCCTCACTTTATGAGAAAGCCTGCCAACCAACCTGCAACCAAGCCAGTACCAGGTGCCATTCCTGCTGGACAACCCATGGGACAATGGACCAGCATACTTAAAGACCAGGACAGCCTGCATTCAGACCAGAGCTTACTAAACTTCACTTCCAGAGCTTCTATTAAGGTGGCATACTCAAAATGCACTTTTATGGTCCTGTCCCCAGTGCTGTGCTTATTGATGTTCTGCTTTTTGATAATATGATTTTATAGTAACTGTTACATTCACTTATGCTCCAGCTCTGCTCATTCTCTTTAAAATAGCCTCCTTTGAGTTTCAACACACTCATGTAGTCTGTAGTGAATGTGATGTATCTGGACTTCCTGTTATGCATATATAAATGCAACTTATCATTTTTGTGTTTTATTGACCTTTTTTATTAATGTCCTGTCAATGAATTGCTTTTATTTAAACTAGTTTGGATATATGGCTCAATATTGTGACAAGCGTGCAGATCACTAGTTGTCTCACAAATGAACTCTCACCCTGAGATCGGATCAAACGGCAATTATTGTTTGTACCTAAACTAATCTATGCTGTCTGACAACTAATATCTAAGTATATAATAATTATATACTACATAACTCCCTACAATAAGTAAACACATAAAACTGTGTTTAAAAATCATCTGTAAAATCTAAATAACTAGGTCAGTCATATTAGTTAGATGATAAAACATTACCACTCAACATTACCAAACCGCAGGTTTACTAAACCACCGTCTTTGGTCATAGCAATTCTCGGATTTTAACTTGTGGTGTCCTGGCATAGGGCAAAACCTTAGACGGTAACAAAAATGTACAAAAATATATACAAAAAAAAACTGTATCCAAACCACAGGCATTAGAATACTATGACATAACATAACATAAAAACCTGGTTTAAATAAAAACTTTAGCATCTGAATTAGCAAATATCAGAAGTTGTAGCTCCTTAAAAAAGTGTCAGTCACAAAAGTTTCATTGTCTTTGGGTCCTACTTACCATGGAGAACATCTGCTGCTGAATCCAGGTCACATAATCATTCCTGATGTCAACCAGCTCCTCCAGTTCGTGTATATAAAATCTGTCATACTGAATGATTTGACCAGCTCGTTCATTCACCTACAATTGCAAAATGACAAACAGTTTTCTTAAAGATCGTAAAATTTTTTTTTAGATACATAGGCAACATCCCTGTTATTTACATCTTGTTTTAGTGCTGTTTATAAAAAAGCCCACATTCAGCCCATGATGGCTGGAAGTGTGGAACAGATGTGGGTTTCGGACAGCCCCTTAAAGCACTTTATGGCTGTTCAACAGAGTGCAACAGAGCAGTAGTCATTTAAGCAGGTTTCTTGAGGACCTGCCTTAAAGGATCTGACCACCTCAGGCACAGTGCTCCCGATATAATGGGTGTGTTGTTCGTGTCAATTAGTTTTGACCTTCCTGATGGTTCTCTGAAGGCCATAGCTGGCCTTCTTATACCTTGCCAGGTCACCAGTGTTGTAGGCTGTAGCCTGAGCTTAGTTTGGCTCAAACCTCAGCCTTTATCCAGGGCTTCTGGTTGGGATATATTCTGACATTGATTTTGGGAATAATGTCATCAGTGCATTTATCTTTACTGTCTTCAGGTTTGACCTTTTATCCCCAATCCCCAATCACAACGCACCCACACCACCGACCCAACCAAAAAAAAAAAAAAAAACAGCTTCTGGGTGTTTAAGTTACTTGATGGTCTCATACAGAGCCTGTTATATCTGTGACTTGTTCGCCTGAGGTGGGCTGTAGACTTTAGTGACTTCACACCGAGACGTCTGCCGTGATGCGTTCGGATACATGGTGGCCTGTCGTCATTCTGACAGACACTTTCCCGTATGTGTATGTATAAATATTGCCCACCAGTATCAGTATAAATCTTTCCTTGTTTACTGGTAAATGGTAACTTTTATCTTCCGTCAGAATTCTGACTCTTCCTGCTGGGTGCAACTGGTTCCGTTTTCTTGGGTTTTATCATCTTATTTCTTAGTGTTTTTGCACAAATGACTTTTGATTTTAATATTATTAATACTTAATATGATTGACAAACTCTTCTGGACAGCCATTGATTTTTTCCCTTTCCCCCTTTTCCCTTACACGTGCAATGCAGGAAAAAGTGCCAGAGAGGCAGGTGAACCGGGTTTCTCTGCAGGACAAGGAAAAGGTGCTGCAAACCTCTGCTTCCTAGTATTATGTGCGTTGCCTAAAGTTTATTCGTTAATTATTTGCTGTACTCTAATACAACTGTTACTTTTAACTATCATCACTAGTTAGAATGTATACAGCAAAGTTCAAGCAACCTGATCCAATTACATGCTGTGTTGATTTTCACATACATGTCTCATCATTATATTTACACATATAATTCAATTTCAGCAACCACAAATATTATATATTTATATATATAAATATATACACACACAGACACACACACATATACAATTCATATAAAGTGTGCTCTAAAATTGTCACAGTGTGCACTCAAAATACTCACTGAGTGCAGTATTTCCAGAAATGTGAGGCAGGCGTTCAGGAAACAGGTAAACATCCGATGTTCAGATGGTGGAATTCCCACCTTTTTCATGCGGAGCAGATACACCACCACCTCTTTATACAGTTGCACAAGTTCTTGGAAGACAGCTGGTTCCATCTGAGACCACCAATTTCCTAAACAAAACAAAAAAAACCAAAACAATAAAAAAACAACATCTTAGGTGCATGCCCACTGTGAGAGACATCATCTAAAAAAATATATAAAATTCCGGAAATCACTATGTATGATTTTTTAAATAATTTATTTGTGTGTTACTGCCCTCAAAGACCTGTTAATCCTCCTCTAAAAAGTCCACCTCCACTCCACTTATTATTGATAAATTAGAAGCACCTGTTTGAGGTCGTTAGCTGCATAAAGACACCTGTCCACCCCACACAATCAGTAAGACTCCAACTACTAACATGGCTAAGACCAAAGAGCTGTCCAAAGACACCAGAGACAAAATTGTTGACCTCCACAAGGCTGGAAAGGGCTACGGGGCAATTGCCAAGCAGCTTGGTGAAAAAAGATCAACTGTTGGAGCAAATATTAGAAAATGGAAGAAGCTAAACATGACTGTCAATCTCCCTCGGACTGGGGCTCCATGCAAGATCTCACCTCATGGCATATCAATGATCCTAAGAAAGGTAAGGAATCAACCCAGAACTACACGGGAGGAGCTGGTCAATGACCTGAAGGGAGCTGGCACCACTGTTTCCAAGGTTACTGTGGGTAATACACTAAGATGTCATAGTTTAAAGTCACGCATGGCACGGAAGGTTCCCCTGCACACGTCCAGGCCCGTCTTAAGTTTGCCCATGACCATTTGGATGATCCAGAGGAGTCATGGGAGAAAGTTCTGGGTCTTCCAACATGACAATGACCCAAAGCACACAGCCAGGATATCCAAGGAGTGGCTCCGTACGAAGCATATCAAGGTTCTGGAGTGGCCTAGCCAGTCTCCAGACCTAAACCCTATAGAAAATCTTTGGAGGGAGCTCAAACTCCGTGTTATTACCCTTGTGTATGAAAGGTGCTATACAAATAAACTTGCCTTACCTTGCCTACTTCATTTTCCCCAGACTTACGTGTTTCATCATAAAATATATAAACATACAAAAACTACTAATCAAGATACCTTTAATATATAATATTTATTATTTATTGATATATCTAGATGCTTTTCTTGATTATTTAAGATGAATAAAAATAAGAAGCCTATGGCTTTTACATTTTTTTGGGGGTGGGGGGGAGCAAATAAGAACCTTTAACCTTTAACAGCCTATAATAAATATTTGGGAGGTATTTGGTTTTTATTTGGGAGGTAAATCATTCTGCAGTGACAATGACATGATCATGACTGGTACAAGTGGATCAAACAAAGTAGTGCTTCTGGAGTTTTCAATGCAATAGTGTCACTGCTAGACTGAGATTAGACCCCCAACTAAAATATTTCAACCATCAGTGTGCTGGGCAGCATCCTGTGACCACTGAAGAAGAACTAGAGAATAACCAACACAAGCAGTGCAGCCACAAATTATATCAACATTGACGTGAAAAAAGCTTGTGTTTTTTAATAAGACTTGCTTTCAGTTTTTCGCAGAAAAAGCGCAGGCAATAATTTTTACACATGCTCTTATAATATTTATTTTGTTGCTTCACCAGGTATATTGTATGATTGTTATTTTCTTTACTTCTTCTAAACATTTTTGGATTTTTCATAACTTCATTTTTATTTTACTTTTCTGTGACTCTTCCCATTCCTTATGCAATTCTTAAATCTCATCTAAAGAAATAAAAAAAAATATATACATAATGGCTTTCACTGGAAATGCACTAATTTAAAAAAGTCTCTAATTTTTACACAGTGCTGTATATTACACAACACTTTTTATCTTGGAAGTACGTATGCTAAGTAAGTAAATAAGAGCAAAATACCAAAGTGCAACAAATGCTTTTTAACACACATCCTATAACTAACATGCAAAAGCAGGTCTTGAAAAACGCTGCAATATGTTGGTTTGATTAAACCAGTTGACCTCTCATGACTCCTTACTGCACTCCAGAAATTGCAAGTATTGTTAAATTTGCAACAGCACAGCATGCCTGTTTTATTTTAATAAAGCATTGTTTAAAGGAAAGTAATTGTGGTAACTGCTAATACTGTGCTTACCTGAAAATGGTTCATTTTGAAAATGGCAATATTTTTTTTTTTTTACAGTGGTGGTTAAAGATATATGGTTTACATTGTCTACAAAACATTCAGTATATGAAATGACTCGTTAAATTACATTTTAAGTCTTTTCTGACTTTACATACAAATATATATACTTTAGGCCAAAACATGCTCTTAAAATCATTGTAAAAATGTCTCAAACATCAGAAAATGTGTTAACCATCATATAAAAACTTGTAGGTAGGTTTATTTAGGTATTAACCTATATAAACACTGGGTTCCCATCACCAACAGTGCATACAATCCTGCATGTATCTCTTGTACAGAGCCTTCACATTAAACTTCTCTGAATGTGTTTGTTAACATTAAATATACAGAATTATGCATAAAATACATATTGGTGAGATTCTCCTTTAAAGTAACACATTAGGACCCAATCGCATTTCTTATTTTTACCCTTACCCCTTAAACCTGAGTTACAAGGGGTTGTGGTTGAAATCTTTACCCATGAAATGAGACGATCTTTTAAGAACCGGATACGTCTTTTAAACAGACAAAAATCATGGGCACATGCTATTCATTCACAACTTTTACATATCAATATATCTAACGAGTAACCGAATAAAGAAAGAGCACAAACATTATTTTTAAAATAACTGACTTCATTAACAGGCTAGTAGCGGTGCTCTGTAGGTGACCTTGCCAGTCTGCAGTGATAGAAGAGGAGGGGCTCCTCACTGCGTAAATACCTTTATGTCATCATATGCCTTCAAACAGGGGGGATGACAGTTATTTATTTTCGCCACCAAGAATTCTTTGCTGATATGAAGCTGAGCCTTTTAATCGCCAGCTTCATGATAGAACATCTCTGTTATACAGTCCCTGACATAAGTTCTGTCGCTTATCCATGTTGTGGAAACAAAAGCTTATAACCTGACTTTAAATTCATCCATTGGTTTTAGAAATGACTCATATGAAAGCTGAAACCCTCCCAAATGAGATTTCATTTACGAAAATAAATTTGCTTCACTGCAGAAATATTGATCATTTAATGAACACAGAAAGGTCAGATTTTGGCAAGACAAAAGTTTTGTCGCCTTGTCATATAATGCACCCAATCCTAGTTTACAGCCTCACCTGTGCTCACTAATTGATTGGTTAATTAGTGGGTGTGTATAAAAAGAACTCCAGCACCCCAGACCTTCACTTGCACTGCAACTTGACCAAAGCCTTGATTATCAAGACGCTGAAGACCAAATCCACTGCAGAGGTGGCTGGCACCTTTAACGTGTCTCAGCGTCAAGTACAAAGAATTAAAAAAAGATCTGAAGAGACTGGAGATGTTTCTGACAAGCCCAGGTCCGGCAGACCCCACAAGACAACTGCTCGGGAGGAACGTTTGTTGGTTAGAAAATCCAAAGCCAGTCCCTCTTCCACTGCAGCAGAGCTCCACCAGGCCTGGTCACCTCAAGTCCCTGTGTCAACTAGAACAGTTTGTAGGATTCTGTCTCGAAATGGCCTCCATGGTCGAATCAGTGCCCAGAAGCCAGCACTAAACAAAAGGCAGGTAAAAAACCGTGTGGCATTTGCCAAGGCCCACAGCCTGCTAAACGGATGGACGCTGGAAAAGTGGCAGAAGGTGGATTTCTCAGATGAATCTTCAGTTGAATTACACCACAGCCACCGCAAATACTGCAGGAGACCTACTGGAGCCCGTATGGATCCAAGACTCACCCAGAAAACAGTCGAGTTTGGTGGTGGAAAGATCACGGTCTGGGGTTACATTCAGTATGGGGGTGTGCGAAACATTTGCAAGGTGGAAGGCAATATCAATAGCCTAAAATATCAAGAAGTATCAGCTACATCTTACATTCCCAATCATAAAAGGGGTCAAATTTTGCAGCAGGATGGTGCTCCATCTCATACATCCATCTCTACATCAAAGTTCCTCAAGGCGAAGAAGATCAAGGCGCTCCAGGACTGGCCAGCCCAGTCACCAGACATGAACATCATTGAGCATGTTTGGGGTAGGATGAAAGAGGAAGCTTGGAAGACAAAACCAAAGAATCTTGATGAACTCTGGGAGGCATGTAAGACTGCATTCTTTGCTATTCCTGATGACTTCATCAATAAATTGTATGAATCATTGTCGAACCGCATGGATGCAGTCCTTCAAGCTCATGGAAGTCACACAAAATATTAAATATGGCTCTAATAGCACCACAACGTCATTCACCAGTGTTATGAAGCATATCTTTGTATATGAAGTGAATTATTTGTTTGATTTTCGCATTACTTTCTGTGGGCGACAAAACTTTTGTCTTGCCAAAATCTGACCTTTCTGTGTTCATTAAATGATCAATATTTCTGCAGTGAAGCAAATTTATTTTCGTAAATGAAATCTCATTTGGGAGGGTTTCAGCTTTCATATGAGTCATTTCTAAAACCAATGGATGAATTTAAAGTCAGGTTATAAGCTTTTGTTTCCACAACATGGATAAGCGACAGAACTTATGTCAGGGACTGTACCTTATATGGTGCAGCACGCAACGCAGAAATCAACTGCTGCACCATTTAAAGTACAATGGGAAATTTCACTAGGTAGCGACCAAGACATCAGCGTATTACTAGCAAAAATGTACCATAATAATTACCATAAAACACTATTACAATGGCTTACAATACAATGGCTTTTTAACAGAGAAAATACTTACATTTATGGGCCTCTTTGGTCCCTTGTGCAGCCGTCTTGCTGATGTTTCACTGGGCATTCTGGGAATTTTCTCACAAAACTACGTTTGGAGTGTGCCTTTGAAAAACCTCTGTTTGAAGGGTCATGTAGTACGGCGGCCGAGAAGTGCAAAACAAATTAACATTTCAAAAAACAAAATTACAGAAGTAAAAACTAATTCACAAGACGTGAAACTTTTACCAGTATTAAAACTCTTTTACAAACTGCAAATTCTGATCGGTTTGTGGACCCTTGTTACTGTGTTAGAGTGAGTTTGGGATGGTCACGGCGCAAAAGCATGTTTTGTCCATTTGTGGTACGCATTTTAGCCCACTGGCACACTTTTGTTTTCTTGTGGAAAGAAAACAGAGAAACAGAGAAAGCCGAACAGACGGAGTCTAAACCACTCGGGCTGTAAAAAGTGCAGCAAATGCTCTCAGTCATTTTAAGCTAGCTAGCTGGTTATCCACTATAGCTAGCGTTACAGTCCGCTTGCTTTCATTAAGATTAGAGCTACCCTTTCCGTCAGAAATTCCAGTTTGTAAAAGTGTTTTGTTACTGGCAAAAGTGTTTCATGTCTTGTAAATTTGTTCTTACTTTTGTAATTTTGTTTTCTGAAATGTAATATTTTTTTTCCATTGTACAATTGTTTTTGCTTTTGTAATTTTGTTTCCTTGAATGTAATTCTTTTTTCATTTGTAAATTTGTTTTTATTTTTGTAATTTTTAATTTTGTTTTGTTTTGCACTTCTCGGACACCGTAACGCAGCCTTAAGACTATGACCTACCCGCCATTTCAACAACAATTGCAAAAACCCTACCCCTAGACGTGAACGCAGAGGGATAAGGGGTGAAATGGGATTGGGCCCAAAACACAGTAGGGAACAAGCTGGAGGGAAATTAATGTGATTACTTTCTATAAATTAAGAACCAGGTCTGTTTCCTTTTTTTTTCAAGAAGACCAGCACATGACATAAGACTTGAATAATAAATATAAACTTTTCCGACAAACAGCTGGCATACAATTTTCTCAGATGACTAGGACACTAATGTATGTAATGACTAGCTTTATAAAAAGAAAAAGAGGAAAGTAACCAAAGCAACAACATCAAAAGCGCAGACAAACACTCAAACACAAGCGCCATTACCTCAGAACCCATAATGCTTACCAAGCACCTTGAGGGGAGCTTCCTTCAAGCTGACAACTGCCTTTGCAAAAGGGATAGCCAAGGTGATGTAAGTGTTGGGGTTGCTGAAGAGAGGGCACTGGGGAAGTGTGAGGTACAGTCTCAGCGCCTCTATGTCTGGAGGAGAGCTACTGAGGTTAGGAATCAAGTTCTTTTCCAAACTTGCTGCAACCTGAAGCAGAGAAATACAAATTAATCTCAAATCAACTAAATTACAACAATTTCTGAGGATAATTATCCTATTGTAATACTCACTTGATCTGAGACATGAGGATAATCAGGCTGGATAAGCCTATGGAATAGGGTACGAGCCATGTTCGCATCCACCCCTGAGCATTTACTGCTAGTGCTATAGTGATCTGGATGACTGCAAAAAGCAGGGGTAACACTTCTGGTTATTTGTGCATTACAAATAAACAGCTGTCTACACAGATCAGGCATAACATTATGACCACTTTAATGTATTTACACTCTTCATTTATTATCAGCTCCACTTACCACATAGGTGCATCTTGTAGTTGTACAATTACAGACTGTAGTCCACCTATTTCTCTGCATACTTTGTTAATCCCCGATTTTCAATTGTTAGGACTCCCACAGAACCACCATAGAGCAGGTATTACATGAGTGGTGAATAATTCTCAATACTGTACTGACATAGTTGAAGGAATCAGATTAGAGTTAAAATGTAACATTTCAGCACTGTGTCAGTGCCAGTGCAGTGCTAAGAAAAAAATCCCCAACCACATAATACCTGCTCTGTGGTGGTCCTTTGGAGGTCCAGACCATTGAAATAAGTAATTAATTTTTAAAGATGCACAACCTAAGCACACATAACAGCAATAAGAGCTGCTTCAGTTTTAGGGGTTTCTTTAGTGCTTATTTTAAATTTATATCCTAAGTAGGTAGATGTGAAATGCTATAAATAAAATGGGAAAACAATTACTAGGCCTATGTACACTGCAACCCCAGGTTTTTGTCACTACCAGTGTGAAGAAATAAGAGCTGGTATGTTTTTCTAAAATGCACAATTTTAGATCAAGCCATCCAGCATTAGTTACATGAGTTAACATTTTTACATTTGATTCATGCAAAAATAAATAAATAAAAAAATTAATGGAGTGGCTGTACATTTACAAAAGCTCTACAAAATAAAAACAACTGGCTGTAAATTTATAGATGCTCTTCAAATTCAGAAAACATCAACTGTACTGTGCACAATTTACAAAACCATTTAGAGACCAAAATGCACTGTATTGTGTAAAATAAATGCACAAGCTAATGTGAAAGGAGTACACACAGATTTGTCTTTGTTTCTATTAAAAGTATTGAACAAACATTCTTTTGTGAGGTTCACTGAATCATGACTGCTGCAAAAAAATATATAATAATGATACATTAAATAGACTGTTGAAACTAGACATAATTCAAATACACTCCCAAATAGTTGCACCCAGACAGAATCAATCTACAGTAATGAAACTATTGGTTCCAGTCAATGAAACTGTCAGTTGTTGGGTGAGCTATGCAAATTATTTGGTTTCATGCTCTGCCGACCATGACATTAGCAAGGATGGGCCTTACAGGTGTACCTGACTAACCCAACAACCACCACTGCGGACATTTAGCAAGCAGTGATTACCTCCATTAGTCATCCTGTTAGTGCCAACACCATTGTCATACAGCTGCACGATGCAGGACAACATGCACACAGCATGTAACACTACATCAATGCTCCCAAAGATTGCATGGAGTGACTCAGAGTAACAGCAGGTCATCTTCATTGACGAGTCCCACTTTTGTCTTGGTGGACACAACAAATGAATTTGTGTGTGGAGGCGCTGTGGTCAGTGCCAAAAAGAATGGTTTGTTGCCGTGCATTTTACGTCTAGAAGATGCGGTGTCCCTCCACCTTCACCCCTAGCATGAAATCTGCAGAAACTTCGAAATCTGCAGAAATGTGCAGGAACCTCTACAACTCCACACTGAAACATCCGGCATTTTGGGCTAGGAAACATGGCGGCCTGAGTTCACTAGAGCTTCACAGGTTGCCACTTGAATCCTCTTCCACTCCTCCATGACAACATCACAGAGCTGGTGGATGTTAGAGACCATGCGCTCCTGCACCATCTGTTTGAGAATGCCCCATAGATACTCAATAGGGTTTAGGTCTGGAGACATGCTTGACCAGTCCAGCACCTTTACCAAGGCAGTGGAATGTGGTTTGATATGGAGGTGTGGTTGAGATTGCTATCATGTTGGAATATTGCCCTGCGGCCCAGTTTCCGAAGAGAGGGGATCATGCTCTGTTTCAGTATGTCACAGTACATGTTGGTATTCATGGTTCTTTGGTCGACCATGGTGAGGCCTGTTCTGAGTGGAATCTGTACTGTTAAACTGCTGTATGGTTTCGGCCACGGTGCTGCAGCTCAGTTTCAGGTTGTTGAATGGTTATTTAGTATATGTCAGCAATATTGTTTTCACATTATGTAAATCGGCAAAAAGTAGGCAGAGCTAAAAAGTCAATAATGGCATATTCATTTGTTTTGTCCCAAAGTAATCAGGATGCATGGCCATGTTAAAAGTAATTTCTGTATTTGCAGTGCATTTGTCTAATGCAATTTAAGTGTAGTCACAATAAAAATATATTTATGTAAAAATCATATACAGTCATTAATAATTAACTATTGTGTATTAGAATGTGCAATGTGCATGTATATACACTTTATAATCAATATACAAAATATATAAAAAATTCTAATAATATTAAACATTTTTACTTACTAAAAGGCTACTGAATCAGCATTACTGATTAAATCACACGCTACCTTAAAGACAGAAAACTGCCATTGAGACAACTTGCCGAGGAGAACACAAGATCTATCTCACTGTAAGAAAAAAAAAAACAAAGAGTAAAATTGTACAGTATGGTTTAAAATCAATGTAACCGACAGAATATCTCACTTGAAAAACTGAAGAAAAAACTACATAACAACATAATGTTTGTACTGTACTCAGTCATTTCTGGTGAGAGTCTTCCATGACCATGGCTCAGCCACTTCTGAATGAGGTCATCTTTTAGTGTTAAGACATGGTGATCACAGTTGTGCATTCTGAGATCCTCTGGAGGAGAAACATTCTAGAAGAATAGCACATCAGTCAGGTTTATTATTAGGATTTTATTTATGCTTTGACAACATCAATAAATACAAATGTTTGCTTCTATCAAATTCAAAATGGGTACACAATTTTTTTGAGACAACAATACTATGTCTTAGTTTTAATATTTAATCATTTAAGTTTATATTATACTCATCATCAAGAAAACAGAAAAAAGGTTTGACATTGTGATATATACAAATAATTAAATACTCCATAAGCAAGGACGGGCCTCATCACTGTACGTGACTGACACAATTGGCATGAGGGCTGCATGATGCAGGAGGACATGAAGTCAAACTATTATGATGACTGCCCTTTACACCATGTCAACATCGCCAAAGACTGCTATGGTGTCATGCCAGACTGTCACATAGTGTGGAATCCCACTTTTGTCTTGGTGGGGATGACAAACAAATCTGTGTGAGGAGGCACTGTGGTCAGTGCTAAGATAAACAATTTGTTTTTACACGCCACATGTCCAGAGGGTCTGGGGTCACTCCACCTTGCCCTCTAATCAACAAGAAATCTGTGTGGAAATATTCAAGCTGCATAGGACGGATTATCACAGGACACCATTAGGAACCTCTCCAACTCCAAGACGTAGCAAACACGGCAGTAAGGCGCTATGCTGTTCCTGCTTAACTTTTGTCTCCCTTCCAAACAGCATTGCAATCTGACATCCTTCGGGGTGCAACTATTTTTTTTGATGATGAGTATATTTGAACATTGTTTTTTTTGTCTTTTTACTTTTTAGAAACATGGTTGTAGGTTTGTCGACTGCTGTGCCATTGTGTCTTTGTCATTTTTTATCTTCAGTCTATCAAACAAATGCACATGTACACCTGTCCATGAGCCGGACTCAAACCATAATTTGTAGTTACAATAGCTGATTTCTGTTCAACTAATTAAATTCCATATTATTTTGACCGACTGATTTCATACACCTGCTAGCAATGGGTGTAGCTATAACAGCTAAAATTCACATATTTTTGCCATATATCGTAAAATTCAAAAGCACTGCCTATACATCATAAAGTTGTGGCCATTTTATAGTTTGTTCCACTGCAAACATATGCATACCAACATAATTTTTTATAATATGGTTTAAATATATGTCAAGTCAATAGATACAAAAACTAAGAGTATGTTTATTTTAACTTTATTTTAGATTGTAGAAATGTTTGTGCACACCTGAGGATACGGACAGTGAGCGAAGCTCTGGTCTCCTCCAGCATAAATCCTCTTCACACAGTAGATTTGTTCAGTCTCTTAAAATACAAAATCCAGACAACTAGTCAATTTGTTTACTTAATGGAAATATAAAAGGAAAATTTTAAAGTTCTAAAAACACTTTTCATATCAACTCCATGAAGGCTACTCCTTTACTTAACAGTTATTTTTTTAAACCCTGTTTCCAAAAAACGTGATGCTGTGCAAAATGTAAAAAAAAATTTAATAAATAAATAAATCATTAAAAAAAAAAAAAAAAAAACACCAACCACAACAGTATTCAATGTTGAAAAGATGTTGAGAAATAGTATTATTTTTAAGGCCCATTTTTAATTTAACGGCAGCAACATGTTTAAAAAAAAAGTTGGGACAGTTACATGTTTACCATTGTGTTTATGACCTCTTCTTTTTAAAAAAAACATTGCAAGCATTTAGGAATAGAGGAAACTAACTGTTTTTTTTTTTTTAATGTTAAATATTTTTTCATTCTTGTCTGATCAGACTTGTTTAACAGAAGAACTCTTACTACAGACCTATTCTGTTGTAATACTTGCAGAATGTGGACAAATATGGTCTTGAGAGTCTTTGTACAGTTTTCAATGTTGGGTATACATCATGTTGCACTGCATCACATTTTTTACTGAACACAAGATTGTATGAAAACTCTCTAGAAGGTGTTTTGCTCATGCAGTTTGTGGGACAAAAATAATGAAGTAGTTCTCAACTTTGAATGCAGTGGCCTCTTGTATTACACACCTCAAGAGGTTTTTTTAGCTCAAAACAAACACTTCAAATCAACAGGCTCTTAATTTGCTGATTAACTGACATGGATTGCTGGGAACAGGAATAACACGGAAGTGTGCAGAGCAGGGGGGCTATGGGACCAGTATTAAAAACCACTGCACTAAAGTGTTAATAGTTATATTAATGTAACACAGATCTGAATAAAACTTTAAATCAAACAAATGTTGCTGCCAGGTACATAGGTGATTAATATGTCTACTGACCTGCCTCTACTGGTGTGGGGGAATTGTAAGCTTTCCACTGGCCTTTCACAGGGGCAGGGCTCTTTCTGTTGTAGGTTGACCATGTGCCGAGTTGACCATTTCCACCAAGCCCGAAAGAATCAATCTTTCCAGAGGATGGAATGAATGCTAGGGTGTGCTGCCTTGCATATTAATAAAAATGGGCCAGTAGCATATGTTATTTTGTGAAACATTTAAAAAAAGAATGTCCTTAAAGTGTACTGCAACCAAATAATAAGTAGTAACACCAAAATAGCCACACAGCCCTAGGCAGAAGTCAAAGACCAGGTATTTTGATTTATGTAGTTTCCAGTTAAAATTGCCATGAAGTGAATAATTTTAGTGTTTAAAGCACAAAACATTGCTAAACATTAAGCAGAAATCTCAACAACTAAATATGTCATCTTATTTTTAGGCATTCACTCTGTCCACCCTTTGGCTTTGTTAGGAGTCTAGAAACACATGCACTGGTAAAGTATTTTGCAAAGATTTCTGCTTTGCAAAGGTTTTCCTTAGTAGAGTCCAAGTACAAAAACTTTTTAGATTTCAGGCAACAAATTCCTTTGTTACTGAAATATTTTCCATATGTGTAAATAACATTCGTGAAGTAATATTTTGAGACCTTCGTTAGTCAGAGATCGGGACACATACATCCTACCTTCCACATGCAAACCTTCCACAGTGAGGTTATGAGCTACAAGTTGCAAAAATACAAGCACAAATTTTAATGCCTGAGATGACTAGACAATCAGGTAGCTACCCACTGGCATTTTGCTTCCTTGATCACAACCATTTAAATAACAACATTATCAAACAACTGCCTTCAAGCACTACCAATGAGCTTAAGGAAATACAAAAATGCAGTAGGATTTCAAACTTTGGTACGGCTGAACCTCCACAAAGGTCATCATTATGGCATTAATAAAATTAAAATGGAGTAAAAACTAGTCGTTACCTGTAAATGCAGAGTTGGACAAAGCTGCAGCTAGAGCTGCACATTACATTGTATTCTTATTGTTATCGTCAGAATGCAGATGACAGAACAGATCAAATTACGTCATACATGTAGTGCCTTTAAAAATAACAAAATAACATTTTTAAAGATATCAACAATGTATTCTGCTAAAAGAATTTGGTAGACAAAATTGTGTACACAAAAGAGTGTTGTATCAAAATCATCACCAAGCCCTAAGGCCCTATTCCTTTGTAAAAAGAATTAAGTGGGTCTCCATCTTGGGGTACATATAGGACAGGTTATATATAGGACAGGGCTGGATGACAATAACCATATCTTTATTTTTAGGCTGAATGGCTATAGTGACATAATATATATTTCAGTATTTTTAACGAAGAGGGCTAAATGCCAAGCGTAAGCCACGTGTTATAAATCAAAATGCGAAATCTCTGCCAGTGCCAGTGTAGCTGATGAAGTATAAAGGTGATATGCGCTGGCTGCAGAGTTTTGAATGTACTGCAGAGGGCGAAGGGTTTTGGAGAATAAACAATAGAACAGAGAATTGCAATAATCTAACCTAGATGTAATGCATGCATAAACCAAAATCTCTGCATCTTTAAAAGTAACCAAAGGGCGGAGTCTAGCAATTCTGCGAAGCTGGGAGTAACAGCAGACATTTTCAGGGCAGAGGGAACCAGCAGACCAATAGTAAGAGACAGACTACTTAGAGGGGAGATAGGAGAAGAGATATCGAAAAGAGAGAGATTCAGTAGTGAGGTTGGAGCAGGATCAAGTTGACAAGATTAAGACCTAGATATATAAGGTGGAGTAATCAAAGTGAGACAGTTTGGAAAGTTAGGAAATTATTTTATCCTGAAAAAAAATCTAGATAAGCAGTGTAAGTTTCAGGGGCAGTTGAAAGCACAAGACTGGGAGGTTGAATTAATTTTCTGACTGTGGAAAAAAGTCGTTTAGGACCATGGTCAGATCCATTGATTATTTGTGAGTAGTAGGCAGAGCGAGCAACATTTAATGGAGCTTCATATTGAGCATACGATCTGAGTAAGCTTGAGAACGTACATGTAGGCCAGTGTGTCTGTAGAGGTACTCAAGTCGTCTTCCGGGGATTTTCAAAGTCCGAACCTCAGAAGTAAACCAGGTAGAGGTGTAAGTGGAAAGGACTATTCTGATTATAGGAGGAGCTAGAGTGTCAAGAATGTCAGAGATAGACTCATTATAAAGCGAGACAGCATCATCACCAGAGGTGCTCTCATGTATCATAGAAAGAGAGGAGGACTTGAGAAGAGCAGAGAAAGACACATGGTCTATAAGAGCAAAATTACAAAAAGAGACAGAGGTTGAAGAGCGAGACTTAGAATTGGGGAGACAGGGGTCAGCAGTGATAAATCTGTGATCTGAAACACCAACACAAATGCTGGAAACCCCATTTACAGCACAACCAGTAGAGCAGATCAGATCGTGAATATGCCCACACTTATGGGTAGGAAAATCAAAATGTTGGTTTAAACTAAAACAGTTTAGCAATAACCAGAAGTCAGCAGTCCAAATGGATGTTAAGATGGAACTGGCAAACAAGCTAAATTCTGACAAGAAGTCAATGACGGAAAGTTTAGTGGCTAGTAAACCAGTAACAGCACTACTGTTGTGGAACCAGACACCTTCAGAGTCATATCTTCGAATGTGGGCACCTCATGTAATGTACAAAAGTTTATTTTAACACAATCACGAAAAATGACAGCTAACCTACCATCCTTTCCTGTTAGCCTGATATAGCACAGAAGTAAGACCAGGTGGGGCTGCCTTAATAAGAAGCTTAATTTACCTAGTACTTGCAAGGATTCAGAAAAAGCAGATCCCGATTGTATTGTTCGATGAGGTCATTAAGGAGTGTAGCTTTGTCAGTAAGAGATAACAGTTAAACAGCCCTAGATTAATGAGGCGAGGCATGGCAGAGGACTGCGGCTGGTCAGTAGCTCACGGAACTGCACAGAAAAACACCAACATCAACTCCTTGGTTAAATTTGTTGGTCTAGGTCATTAGGTCTTTAGGCTTGAACCACAATGGATGTAGCGGGGGCGATGAACAAGGCAGACTGAACGGCAGTATTCGTAAATTGAGGAGTCAAGACAGTAGTGAGAGCGGAGAGAGAGAAGTTCATCAGGAGTATAGGCCGTATTAAGTCTTGATCAGTTAGACCACTGACAGCTGAGTCAATGTCACAGAAGGCAAAATGCAGATAATAAAAAAACAGAAGTCCGCGACACATGGTCTGCAGCCAAACGCCCAGCTAATGCAAGGCTTAACTACGCTAGCCAAACACCCAAGCCGTCACCAGTCGGTCAACTTAGAGAGCACAGCATAATGAGAGACAGTGTAACAAGAAGACGAAGTGTATGAACATTCACCAGTAGGCCAGTTAAGCATGCGCAACAGCATGAGAGACTGAAAGCAAGCAGCCAAGTGCATGAGTTAATTCACTCCCCGAAGTTGCTAGCAGTGTGGGGACAGGGGAGAGGGCTCTCAGCAGCAGACAATGTACAGTCTGCTAGTAGATGATGAGATGATGAAGAAGAGCAGTAGGGAGCAGCAGACAGTAGTCATAGAAGCCGGATGAGGCTGAAGTTAGCTCCTTCTCCGTGCCTTCTGATTTAGCAAATGACCACAAACTAAAGGAAGTACCAGAGGGATACTGAAGAGCTTAATCACCTTGGGCCAGAGTAATTTAATATCCTATATAGAGAACCAGACCCCAACTGTAAGGAAAATATGCATTTAGGCTGGCCCAAGGTGACTTAAAATGAGTGAAAAATTACTGGCAACATGACACATAGAGCCCTAATGCACACAGATAAATGAATAGAAAATTATTCATTTTGTGCCAGATAAATTTCATATCACATATAAAGAACCAGTCTCACACTATAAGGAGAACCTGGATTTAGCTTAGTCTAAAGTGATTTAATACTTGAAAAATAGCTGGCAACGTGGCACATAGAGCTCTAATGCACACATGCAAATGAACAGGAAGCTGAAATTACAATTTCCGAGGCATTTTAATGATTTTATTTACTGTTGGTCAGAGAAATTCTATATTCCAGATAGAGCGCTAGCTACCCATTGTAAGGAAAACTTGGTCTGGCCCAAGCTGTTTTAATAAGTGATTAACTAGCATTATGGCACATAGAACTGCAATGGTCACAGGTAAATTAATAGAAATATTAAAAATTCACAGGGATAAAGAAATGACATTACAGATAGAGAACCAGTGTCTCACTGCAAAGAGAAATGATATACCTATGGTAAAATAAAAATAAAAGATGAAATCAGGATAAATATATTGTATCAGGATGTAAATATATTGGTATAAAACGATAGCAAAATAAGTCTGAAATCCGAAAATCACGTGCTATTGTTCCAACTTAAACAGACAGGGGAAATGCAAGAGTGCATAAGGAAAAAGCAAAGTACAACAGAATAAATGAATAAAAGAAATGTAAAACAAATCAAGCATTTTAATCTTCAATTATGTTTACTTTCCTTATTATTAATTCTCTCTCAAAGCAAAAAACCCTTAAACCTAAAAACCAACATACATAGGCATATACAAATGCCTCCAATTCACAAAAAAATACTATGCTAATGCCTTTAAAAGGAATATTATTTTTTGTTGTACTTCTAGATGTCCATGTCTTTCAGGTACTTTTCATATAATTATTTATGCAGTATAATCTACTAATTAATTATGTTTACATTTATTTAACACATTTGTCATAATGTGACATGCAGCCTATATAAGTAATTCAAAGTAATAAAAAAACAAGACAATGAAGGTTGCGGTGTGAAAAATCCAAACCCAAAGGTGTTGTTCCATTTTTTCCCTTATTACGCATCGTTTCTTTTACCCAGGAAAGTTGACGTGCAAATATCTGAGCTGAACGACCATTTATCCTTTTTTTTATCATCACTGAAACAGTTGGTTACATTAGAATAAGCTAGTGTAAAAACCAAGGTTATTCCTCAGGCCAAATCTTGGAGACTGAAGGAGGTGGGTGTGCCTAGGCTTTAAGTATGGTTTCTGTTTTTTCTCTATCCTGCCGTGGACATTTTTCAAAAATCAAAACAAAACTGTGGAGACAATTATTGGTCTGTTCCAAAGGCACTTCAGAGTGTTGGATCATGAAGGCTACAGAAACTACAGGCGTAAAACAGCATCTGATTTTCAGAATAACAAGTTGTGCATTAGAAAACGGCTGTATCAAATGTTTCATGAACACAGGTAACGTTTATATTCCAGCGCAATGGCAGTAGTAGCGCTTCCAGTTAAAAGGGCTGCTTATGAGGAAAGCACCTCATATGCAGCTCCACGGGCCCTTTCAGATTATGAGGAAGAGCCAGGTTTTTGTATTTGTAAAACACATAATGACCCTGAAGAACCATACGCACAGTGCAAGACCTGCAATGCCCAGAATGTACTCGCAAGGTGAGAAGCAAAACCAAGCACAGATAAAATAAATGCAAAGAAATTATTGTTTGAGTCAGATGAAAAAGAACTTGCCTTTGTAGAAAGTAATGAAGAGGAAGGTGAACAAGAAAATGTCAGTGGACTACGTAGTGTTAAGAAGATCAAACCAACCTGTCCCTCACATTTTAGGATTACCTTGTTTAGAAAAAAATGGAAAATCTCTGTAATTCCAATGAAGCAGAGTACTCCTACTCCAGAGTACTCCTTCAATGTAGTGCATATATATGCCACTCACATGATGAAACACATGTCTGTGAACACTGCAAAGGTTAAAATAAATAAATAAATAAATAAATTCAGCCAAGGATCTGGTCCTCTACTCATTTGGCCTGCTGTTAAATACATGCTCAATAGCCAAAATAAAGATTCTCCTCAAAAGAGAAATGTGTGTTTTCATGGCAAAAAATGAGACAAATGACCTCAAGATTAAGTACTGTTGACACCAGTTAATGGATCTGCTGAATACTAAGTTTATATGATTTACAGAAAGTGTGCAATAATTGTCTAAACAAAAGTAGGCAGGTGCATAAATTTGGGCACAAAAAAAAACCTTTAGTAGATCCTCCTTTCACAGAAATAACAGCCTCTAAACGCTTCCTATAGCTTCTAATGAGAGTCTGGATTGTGGCTGAAGGTATTTTAGACCATTCTTCTTTACAAAACATCTCTAGTTCATTAACGGAATTTTTTATCCAAACAATCAATGCTTTATAAAGGTAAATCAGAAAAATGAACAACGTTGTCCAAACTTTCGCACCCCACTGTAACTTGCTCCACTCAGAGCTGTTCATTGCCATCATTGAGAATAACATCAAATCCGCTTGAAGTTTTTTGAATATAGTACATTTTATTCTATTACTCAATAGAATCACCATAACTACCCTCCCACCCATACAGGACATCTAAGAGAAGAGATGTCTGAGGAAAACAGTCAACAGAAGGAGATACCGGAACAGCCGAGCCAGAACCACCAAGTTTAGGAACAGCTTTTACCCTAGAGCTGTCAAACTGGTCACACCGGCAGCGACTACCAGAACATGACATGACACTAAAGACTGCCCCTGATTTCTAGCCAGGATACCGCAGCACACACTGGGCTCACCTACCTCACAAGACTGTTTGCCCTGCACTTTAACTTAACCTGTATACCATGTATTTATTTATCTGTGTTTATTTACTTATACTGCACATCTGTGCTAGGCAATTTAGCTGTTATCTAAGCTGCTACCCTCCCACCCGCACTGTACACTTTATGCTCAGGTAGTGCAGCTTATCCAAGATGGCACATCAATGCGAGCTGTGGCGAGAGGGTTGGCTGTGTCTGTCAGCGTAGTGTCCAGAGCCTGGAGGCGCTACCAGGAGACGGGCCAGTACACAAGGAGACGTGGAGGAGGCCGTAGGAGGGCAAAAACCCAGCAGCAGGACGGCTACCTCTGCCTTTGTGCAAGGAGGAACAGGAGGAGCACTGCCAGAGCCCTGCAAAATGACCTCCAGCAGGCCACAAATGTGCATGTGTCTGCACAAACGGTTAGAAACCGACTCCATGAGGATGGTATGAGGGCCCAACGTCCACAGATGGGGGTTGTGCTCACAGCCCAACACCGTGCAGGATGCTTGGCATTTGCCAGAGAACACCAGGACTGGCAAAAATGCAACTGGCGCCCTGTGCTCTTCACAGATGAAAGCAGGTTCACACTGAGCACATGTGACAGACGTGACAGAGCCCTGGGTCCCTCCTAATGCAGGACAATGCTAGACCTCATGTGGCTAGAGTGTATCAGCAGTTCCTGCAAGATGAAGGCATTGAAGCTATGCACTGGCCCGCCCGTTCCCCAGACCTGAATCTGATTGAGCACATCTGGGACATCATGTCTCGCTCCATCCACCAACGTCACGTTGCACCACAGACTGTCCAGGAGTTGGCGGATGCTTTAGTCCAGGTCTGGGAGGAGATCCCTCAAGAGACCATCCACCACCCCATCAGGAGCATGCCCAGGCATTGTAGGGAGGTCATACAGGCACGTGGAGGCCACACACAATACTGAGCCTCATTTTGACTTGTTTTAAGGACATTACATCAAAGTTGGATCAGCCTGTAGTGTGTTTTTGCACTTTGATTTTGTGTGCGACTCCAAATCCTGGCCTCCATTGGTTAATAAATTTGATTTCCATCGATGGCTTTTGTGTGATTTTGTTGCACATTCAACTTTGTACAGAACAAAAGTTTTCAATGAGAATATTTCATTTATTTAGATCTAGGATGTGTTATTTGAGTGTTCCCTTTATTTTTTTGAGCAGTGTGTATATACATATATATTCTGTAACTGCACTGGAGAAGGAGCCTGACTGTGTTTCATTATACTGTACAACCCTGTATTGGTATAATGACAAAGCTGAATTGAATTGAAATAATGATTTACATGAAATTCAAACAATTTCACCATATTGTTTTCCTTACCTTGCTACAGTAAAATCAAAATGCAATTAATGGGAGAAATAAAAAATACATAAGCATGGGCCAAAAATGTGTGTACGCTTCCTACTTTATGGTACATTAATTACATAATACCATTAATAATTAAATAAAAGAAAATATTTAAAGTAGACTGTGTTTGTCTATTTTTTTCCTACTGGAGGTCCATATAATGACATAATAAGTACATGAGAATAAACTGGATATCAAGTTATTATTATTAGGATAATCAAAGCACCAAAATCTATAAAGGTAGTAAAGAAAAAACGTTTATTGTCATATTGTATCAATCATATGTACATCATGGTTTACATATGATCAGTACCACCAATTGTTCCCATCTCATCTGTAATCATATTCAGGTATTAACATCTATAAAAAATAAGACACATTTGGAGTTGTAGTGCACACAATAGATATTATCACTTAATTTGCGTATATAATATTGTATTATCTGTAATGAAAATAGAATCTGTAATACGTTTTTGAAAAGAAAGCACATAGTCTATACATAATATATATATATATATATATATATATATATATATATATATATATAATATATGCATAATATTATAATACCAAACTAGATATATATATATATATATATATATATATATATATATATATATATATATATATATATATATATAAAAGACACATTTGGAGTTATAAAAAAATTACAGTGATTTCTTGTTACCCCACAGATTTACATATAATAGTGGCATTATCCTAATTTTGTTAGTTTATTGTAGGTCATTCTTCCAAGTGTTCTTGTTGTAGTGACGCTAGTATTAATGTCTTTAAGTACATTTAAATACATGAAATGTTTTTGGAAAGTGTTTAAGTAGCTAAAAGTATCCTTTGGAGTATTTCAGTTATTTGTCAAGTATTAAATTGCCTTGGGGCAGGCTATATTTACAGTGGAAGGTTTTCTATCTAGGATATAGAATGTATCTGGCCCAAAGTGAATAAGGTCATTAAAATTCATTTGGAATTCCAGCTTCCTATTCATTTACCTTTGTGCATTAGAGCTCTATGTGCCATGTGGCCAGTTATTTTTCATGTCGGAGGCTGGTTCTCTATACGAGATAAGAAATATACCTGGCCCAAAGTGAATACGGTCTGTTTCTGTTCAATTTGCCTGTGTGCATTACAATTCTATGTGCCATGTTGCCAGTTGTTTTTTAATTATTAAATCCCCTTGGGCCAGACTAAAATCACGTTTTTCTTACAGTGGGAGGATGGTTCTCTATCTGGGATATAAAATGTATGTGGCCCAAAATGAATAAGTTCATGGAATTTCAGCTGTCTATTCAAAACCAGGTCTACGCACCTAAACTAGGATATTACTACAGTAAAAACTCAAAGTACCTGGAATGAAATATAGTTTAAATACACTAAACGATGAAAACATATCTGGTGAATTAAATATTGTATTTTTTCAGTCACATACTTTACATTCACAGTGGGAGGACAAGCATAGTACACATTGCTAATTTCTTCATTGCTATTTTTTAGTCTGTAGTGTAGGAAACTGAGCAGGAAATACGGCCATTCGCTGAATCAGAAGGCACGAATAAGGAGCTACCTTCAGCCGGCGAATAAGACACTGCGAATAAGGAGCCAAACGAATTGGAGGCTGCAAATAAGTAACTAACTACAGCCTCGTCAGAAGTTAGCATGCAGTAAGCAATCCACTGATAAAGCAGCATGCAGGCAGTCCTTGTGTGGTGGCAGGTCCAATAAACATCCAGAAACTAGCCAGGTTCAGCAAAAAGCATTAATGTAGTTAAAGGGGATAGAGGGAAACTTGGCGGAGAAGTTAGCAGAGGAAAAAAAATTCAAAAAAGTTCCGTGCGAAGCGGCAGGTCAGGTGTGCACAGTACCAAAACCTGAAGTGACAAAAACCAAAGCTGGCATTTGTATTCCTTCAGTACAAGTTGTGGTTTATTTGTAGTACTTGCAGGTACTTCTATTAAGAATGTATTTCAGTAGTCAAGTGAAGGAAAGAAGCAAAAGAGAAATTATATTGTCTGCCACTACAGATATACACAGTTGTGCATTATCTGCATACTTATAAAAACTAATGCTATGCTTCCTAATTTGGCCCAGTGGAGGACATGGAGTCACTAAAATAGAATATGCTATTAGTAGTATTAGTACTAGAATATTACTACTGTATTAAAAACAATGCAAAATCAATACAAACAATTTTGATGTTAAAGCTTTAGTGAGTTGACTGTATTTAATTACAAAAAAAAATTGTTTTATGGTCATTTTTATTACTGTGTTTAAAAAAAATACATACAAAAACATACTAAAAACACAGAAGTGATCTAGAATGGCAATATGTAAAACTTTATTTAGGATGATTAAGTGGTTGATAATCACTTTTTCAACTTCTACTGCCCGCTGATGAAAGTTGGTCATTGTCTGCATGAACTGCCTTACGGATTCTACATAAATAAATTGGCACTGACTTCATGCATTGTAGGTGTTAACAATGTTAGTGTGCAGAATGTCAAACATAACTAAAGCTATACATTAAATAGGTGTGTGAATTAGACCCAAACAAGGTCTTATTCTGTAACATGCTCTGGCTCCATTTTGTTTGTTGTGGTGTCGATATCTACGGTGCATTAGAAAAGGTTTGGTTTACTGATCTAATCAATATTAAATTAATTCAGCCAATCCACAATTACACCTCACAGTTGGTCTAAAATTAGGAATGCTTAACATATGATCCCTTACATCTGAGGCTTACTGATTAATGATCATGATTTTGATGCTCTGTTTAACAGAAACATAGATTAGACTTAAATAAGCTACAATTACACAGTCCACTTTAAACGGCTATATAAGTTTAGGAATTAATCATAAAGCAGATTACTTATTTTTCTCTTTTTAATATATTTTCATGTCTTTTGGTGCCTGAGGAACAAAAAAATAAATTTTCACCAATTACAATCTACAGCTAACAGACTAATTTTACAGTAATTTGCTGACTGTTTAATGTTTAATAAAACTCTTAAACACTGGATCCATTGATTAAAGTAAGGCATTTGTATCTACAGTATTTTTATTTTAGATATTGTTTTTACTGAAAACTTAAAAACCATTCACAGATCACAGCAGTCTCAGTTAATTACCCAATATCATGTGAGATTATTGTAATGTGTTCATCCACATGCTTTTATGTTAAGCATGCCATAATATCCTCTACATTTAGTAGCTTTATCAAAACCCTTTCTAATTAACTTCTATTTGCTGTTCATTTGAACCAACTGAATTAAATATACTGACCACATGCTAGATACTTCTCGTTGTACTTTAGACAATGTGACTCCACTAAAAAGTAAACAAATAAGGCAGAGAAAGCTTGCTCCATTAGCACCTATAGAAGAGCAATGACTGTAAAATGCTGACTTTGTCTCCCTGTCCTGATTGAAAATAATGAGCATAAGCATAATAATATGTAAACAATCAGGCAAAACGTTTAAATTGCACAGTTCACAGCTACAAGTGTGCTCCAAACAGCCACAAACTTAATCCAGATCTTGAGAAGACGTACGTCTTTTCTATCAATAATTAACTCTTTTCCTAGCCTTGGCTATACTACAAAATCTATTAAATTAGCAGTAATTAGGTTTCTTAAGATCTTTAGATTTTACCTGAGTAAAAGTTGTCAGTTTGTAAATGTAAATGGCAAATATTCAGTTCATACAAAAAAAAAAAAATGGTGTTCCACAGGGCTTTGTCTTAGGACCCTTTTATAGGCTAGCCCTGGATACCATTATCAGTAAACATGGCATACATTTCCACTATCATGCTGATTACACACCACTGTATACCTTACACAGACCATCTTACAAATTTCAACTTAAGAAAACCATAAAAGACTGGATGTTAAGGATGTTTGCTCTTACTCAACCCGACTTCTCCTTCATCCAAACAAGAAACAAATCTTCAGCTTCATAGTTTCTCATTTGCCTCAGGCACATCTGTAAAAACCTTGGTGTCCTGATCCATCCTGATCTGTCCTCAGACAAACATATTACCTATAATACTAGAAAAGCTTTCCTCCATCTTTGCAATATTACCAAATAAGTAGATTGTAAGAATAATTGCATATCAGCCTAGTTTTATCTATTATACATTGGTTGGAAGTTTAATTCCGCATTGAGTACAAAATTCTTCCACAGACATATAATGCTTATTCCAACCTCGCTCCTCAGTGCTTGAGTGAACTTATGTTGTATTATGTATTGACATGGCTACTTAGATAACAAGGTCTACAATTAGTACCTTAGAATTAATAAAGTTACATGCAGCCTTAGTTTATGTCTAGGCTAAAAACCTACTTGTTTAGTGAAGCTTTTGGTAATTATGTTTTTGCCACCTTATGGCTCTAATAGCCAGGCTGGGCAGAGTCACCACTGGACTCCATTAGAACTACGTACTTTTCTCACTATTTCCATTTGCCTTGACCAAGTGCCCCTGCTTTCCCTGCATTCTGGATCTGTTTACCCACAATGGAACTTCCTGCTGTCCAGTGCTATGTGGAAAGCTTTTCCTGCTTGCCGCTGTCCTGCCTAAAGAATCTGCTAAATTATTCACAAACATTTCTTCTCCTGCTTCAGGACACAATCAGACATTTCGTCCTCACAATCCACTAAACTCTTCTCATATTCTTTCTTTTTGTAGTTACTCTGCTAGGACTCCAGCAGTCATCAGTTATCAGTGGTTAATCTAATACCTTTGTGTAATCACATCCTGATTTTTCCTTTTTCTATAATAAATATTGCGTATAATTGTAACATTTTATCCTTTTCCTATTATTCTGTGATTTTGTCTTGCTATCTGGTGTCAGTAAGCCAAGGGTGAATGTCATGTATTTGGCTCTTAGATGCAAGTTCATTAAGCTCAACATTTACTGCTTCATTTAATTAATTATTGCTCACTGATGCTCGCTGATTTATTGCAATTAATCTTTGGTGTGGAAGATTTTGGTGTGGAATCCATTTTAATAACGTTAACTTCTATTGCATACTTGTGCTTGATATGGAACTAAACAAGTTTCATAGACTGTAAAAAATAAGTAGGTAACTGGCAATTACTGGTCAGTAAGTTTTATACTTACCTACCACATGCAATTTGTGTAACTACATTCCCCATGAGTTCAAAAACTTTTCGAGGGTTAATCTCGTGGTTTGTGGTATTATGTCCAAGTTGGCCATAGCCTCCAGCTCCAAATGTGAATACACCACCTTCCTAAAGCAATGAAAAGTCAAAAGTATATGGATTAGAGGTCTGTAATAGCATCAAGATGAATAGAGGTCTATAACAGCATTTCAAAAAGTTGCAATTTCAGCATTTCTCATTGATAATTTCCTTTACAAATTCCTAAATGCCAAAAAAAAAAACATACATTAAAATTAAATTGGAGAAACTGTGCAACAGGCAACATGTATTTTTCCCAAGCCCCACCCCAACTCTGGAGAAAGGAATCAATTCTTATAGCAGATTTCTTGAATCATTGGCTATCAGTTTTAATTTCATTATCTTTTGGAAATGCAAAGCCTAAAAACCTAAAAGGGTTCATCCAATCATTACTGGATCCACAATACAAGGTGCCAATTTACATAAAGTCCCTGGGATGCCATACCCAAACAACAATTTATGGATAAGCACAAAGGAGAGCGCAAACAGGCAGACAGCCTATATCCTCTCACCCGTGGTCCAGACACACAGGCAGTGCACACTTAATGATTAATTTAAATGTACTGTTACAGTGGGTGACGTTTTTTTTTTTCACAGATTCAATTTCTGATAAAACAAACAACCTGCAACTGCGGAAGATAATTGCTGTGCCTTTGTAATTCAGCATATTTACACCTTCTAGATTAACTTTCACAGAAGTTGTTCAACACCCTTGGCCTACTATCTATGCCTTGAAACTCTGCCTACAAGACTTTTTAGTGTTAATATCAATGCATACTGTAGCATAGACAGCAGTTCTCTGTGGTCAGGCTGTTTTCAAAGGAACTTGAAGGCTGCAGTTATCAATCAATCAATGTTTATTTGTATAGCGTGTTTTACAACCAATGTTGTCTCAAAGCAGCTTCACAGATATTTGTTATATAAAAGAAAAGAAAAAAACCCCACAAAGTTAATGTACAGACATTTGAGGGTGGGGGGAACCGGGTCCAAGCCCCCCTTGAGCAAACCAGAGGCAACAGTGGCGAGAAAAAAACTCAAGAGGAACCAGGCTCAGGGGCGGAACCCAACCTCCTCAGGTCGAACCCGGATTATTGAACCACTTATTAAAAAGTCTTATCTGTGTTTAGTAATAAATAACTATAGGTCCTAAAACCTAAACAATATTTTTAGAAAAGATCATTAAAAAGGTTTGCAAAACAATTTATTCAATATTTTTCAGTATGTTTTACACCAAAAAGTTTGATGTGCTATGCTTACTTTTGGTTTTACTGTTCTAAATTAGTTCCAATCACATGTACAAGATGTTATAATAATTAACTGTTATCACTAAGAGCAAATTAAAATCATGTGGTGTGCATCAAGTGTCCTTTTTTTGGCCTCTACCATTCAATTTTTACATGCTACCCCTTTGCTCAAAATATGGAATATTACAACATGCCTCAACATAATTATGTTGATTATGATCCGCAACTATACAGAACACTGTCACCAGCTGACAGTAGTTCCCTAAATTTACTGAATAAGGGAATTTAATGAATGGATGAGTCAGAAAAAGGAAATAATTGATTTTGGAAACAAAAGTTTAAAAGGATTAAAAGTCAGTGAAAACCTTGGGTCTGGAACACCAAGCATTACAAATCATGTAAAAAATGTTTGTGTAGTTATGGAGTCAGATTCACATACAGCTGCATAAGTTGCATGGACTCAGACCCCAGCCACATAAAGACAACTTCAAAATCAGCTACCTTAAATCTATAACAAGAATCAAATGATTTTGAGATATAGAAAATCTTGTTTATGTATTTCTTTTCAGAAGACTGTAACAGTGTCTTCAGAAAACAAAAAACAGAAAAACAATTAATCAGATAACTGCAGCTTATTCAGAATGCTGCTTAGTCCTCACTAACAAGAGCAAAGAACATTACACCAGCCCTTAAGGACAGGCAGCAGAATGAGACAAAAACCGAAGCAAACACACCAAAAGGGAATACAAGAGTGAGGTAAAAAGACAGCACAGGTAAGAAGTCAAAAACACAGTCCAAACACTCAAACAAATCCAAAGGGATAAACAAAGAGAAAAAAGAGAACCCCGGTGATGATGAACATGATGGCAGGGCGACTGGCTGCTGGAGCATACGTGGCCATGATGTCACAGAACGGGGTATTCTAAAGACTGGAGTCTGGAGGAGTGGTAGACTCACTCCAGCTAAGACTACAACATTCTTTTCTATATACAAGAGGCGATTGTTAGCATTTATGCTGTAGGATGCTTCACTATTCAGTTTTTCTTTTGTGCATTAGAGGTTGACATTTGGTGGCCTCTTTGATCGGTTTGATATCCAACTGCATGCCCTAGCACTTTTAAGTACAAACCATCTCCACCTCCACCATGGTGACTGCTGACAGAGGAGGTCTGAATTTCCTAACGCACACCAGTCAGCGAAGTCTGACACCAACTTCCTGTATTAAGCCTCATGTCCATTCCTGATAAACCCCACAACGGCTGTGTTATCTGAAAATTTCTTTTTCCAGATGTTTCTCCAGATGGCATGTACCAAAGTTGTATCTGAAGTCAGAGGTGTAGATGTTGAACAGAAGCAGTGCTAATACAGTCCAATGTTAGCTGCACCTTGCAGTCGCACAACTGGAGTGCACCTGTTAGGTAGTCCATTGGCCATGTGATGATGGTTTCATTAACCTGCATCTGCCAACGTTTCTCCCCTAGTAACACAGGCTGTAAGGTATTGAATGTGCTGGAGAAATTAAAAAAACATGACCCCCCCACTGCTGCCTGATGTATCTAGGTGGGTGTACACTGTGTCTAGCAGGGAGATAACTGCATCATCCACTCCCATGCCATTCCAATATGCAGGGGGATCTCAGATGGCCCAGCATCAGTCTTTCCAGTGTCTTCATCAGGTGGGAGGTCAGGGTGACAGGATGATAATAATTTGGTGCTACTGTTTGCTTCTTCTTGAAGACAGGAACCAAACAACCTGGACCTTTCCTTGGCTGCAGGTTACAGGTTAAAGATGTCCTGAATAATTCCACACAACTAAGCAACAAAGCACTGACCGGTCCTGAGTCGATGGCTGGGTAGGAACGTTCGTCTTAGGGGACATGTAAATGTTTAGAATGAAGGAGGTGTGGGCTGTAAATGGTGGTGCCTGTTGTTGAGCTGAGGTGTGAGAATGCAAGACTGTTGGATACAGCAGAAGACAATGGAGCAGAATAGTCTTTGTCAAACCTTAAAAAGAACTGTTTTAACTCATTCGCGCATTCATGACTGCCCTCAATTGTTGCACCAGTGCTGCAGAGGTTGAGGCTGATGATGTCTTTTAGACCTCTCCACACATCATGTGTATTGTTCTTCTCCAATTTGGTCCTATACTCCTCCTTCGCCGCCTTAATCCTTATTTTGAGCTCTGCTTGCACCTTCTTCAGTTTAGCCTTGTACCCTGTCCTGAAGGCAGTCCTGGCTAGTTGTTTAAAAAGCAGAAGATATAGTTAGAGGGTACAACAGACTCCACACAGAAGCTGATGTAGTCCGTAACACATGATATTATCTCATCAATGTCCTGGTTGTGTGGCTTATGGAGAACATCCCTCTAGGCTGCTTCAAAGGTAAAACGCAGCAGTATAGTGTCTTGGAGTAAACCGTATCATATCAAGCCTAAGAAAGTACAAGACATTGCGAAGCCACCTTAAATTGAGGGGGATTTTGGATATTTCCACAACAACAAAATGCAAGATGTGACTGACAAAATATCCGACTGTCTGCTAGTGAGCATGGGTAAATCTGTAGAAAAGCTGAATATTGCTAAAGAACAGTTCATTTCAATGTCCACACCTAGAACATTTGACATAGTTTTAAAGTAATCGAGCCAGAACATTTATAGAGCAGAACCGGAAAAAAAACAACCTTTAGAAGATTAGATTACAGTCCATAGTTTTAAAAAAAGATTTGAGAAGTAGCGCTGATTCTCCCAATAAGTGATAAAGGTAGAGATCTCCATCTTCGTAAGTCCAATTTCAATTGAATTTCTTACTACTCAAAAGAGAATTTTGTTATGAAAAAGAGAGGTCAAAGGTCTACAGATCTCGATCCATAGGTACCTGAACATATTTAAATGGAACTACAGATTGGTTAAGTGATAAAGCCAGTGATATTACTGGGTAGCACTCACTTTTCTGCAAATTTACTTTATAGCCTGAGATTAATTCAAACATCTTTTAGAGTAACACAATAGGAGGAAGACAGGTTACTGGATAAGTGATTTACACTGCTCAAAAAAATAAAGGGAACACTTAAACAACACAATATAACTCCAAGTAAATCAAACTTCTGTGAAATCAAACTGTCCACTTAGGAAGCAACACTGATTGACAATCAATTTCACATGCTGTTGTGCAAATGGAATAGACGACAGGTGGAAATTATTGACAATTAGCAAGACACACTCAATAAAGGAGTGGTTCTGCAGGTGGGGACCACAGACCACTTATCAGTACCTATGCTTTCTGGCTGATGTTTTGGTCACTTTTGAATGTTGGTGGTGCTTTCACACTTGTGGTAGCATGAGACGGATTCCACGTCTGGTGCGGTTGGCCTTGGGTTCCTCCTAATGCAGGACAATGCTAGACCTCATGATGTTGGAGTGTGTCAGCAGTTCCTGCAAGATGAAGGCATTGAAGCTATATTGAAGCTATAGACTGGCCCACCCGTTCCCCAGACCTGAATCCGACTGAGCACATTTGGGACATCATGTCTTGCTCCATCCACCAACGTGACGTTGCACCACAGACTGTCCAGGAGTTGTTGGATGCTTTAGTCACCTCATCAGGAGCATGCCCAGGCGTTGTAGGGAGGTCATACAAGCACGTGGAGGCCACACAGAATACTGAGCCTCATTTTCACTTGTTTTAAGAACATTTTTTTTTGAGCTGTGTATAACTGTAGGTCATCAGCATACAAAGATAATTTCAAAATATAGCCGCAAGCGGCAATTGAGGGTCCTAACACGTCATAAGTCCACTCAGGCCTTTTGGACCAGCAAGGCCTCACAAGGCCTAAAGCAGTTTGGACCTTGTTTCTAGATCTATAAAGATGACACAGGCTTAACAGCTTAGGCAGCTCTCCTGTCATTCGGCACCATGTCATTCCTTTGTATCTGGCTCCATCAAGTGGTGAGAGGGAGAACTGTTGTAGAGACCCTTGGTTTTATGAGCTGTAATTTCTGAACGAATAGGTCGAAATAGCAGAGCAGTAGTCCATTGTCTGACACAACATGTAATTACAAAGTTGTGCAGGAGTGAGGGCTGAATCAAATGACATCTGGGTTTTGGCTATAGATTGTGTAATAACATTGTAATAAGCATTGTAGTGATTCTAGGTGTTTTTAGATGCTATAGCGCCCCCTAACGGCCGACCTGCACCAATCTTTGTACATCTCATCAGAGGCTTAGTTGCCACATGTCTGTAAAATACTACGTTGAACCGAGTAAAGACTAAGGAGTTCAATATCGGCTGTAAATTCCAAGGCCGAAGTGATTTGTTGATTTATAGAAGCCATGTGTAGTACAAAAGTCAACTTTTTTTTAATAATTATTTACCTAGAGACTCCACAGAGTATTTTAAGACCAGTTTGGAACGGCTATGATCAAAATCCAGGGACTAGTTCGAAAAGTAGAACCGTTAAACCGTTAAAGATTAAAAAAATAACTATGCATTTTTGTAACACAATTGTATTTACAAAGTTGTTTGGAATAGTCCAGTGCATGATGATAATGCCTTTGTTTGAGATTAGGTTGGAATTTCTATGAGATATACCCGATTTTTCAAAATACACTACGTGCTAGGACCCTAATAAGAAAAATCCTAACAAATACAATAGGGTCCCTGCACTACGTGCTAGGACCCTAAAAATCCTAACAAATACAATAGGGTCCCTGCACTACGTGCTAGGACCCTAAAAAACCCTAACAAATACAATAGGGTCCCTGCACTACGTGCTAGGACCCTAATAATAAGAAGAAGAAAAATCCTAACAAATACAATAGGGTCCCTGCACTACGTGCTAGGACCCTAAAAATCCTAACAAATACAATAGGGTCCCTGCACTACGTGCTAGGACCCTAAATATAGCCGCAAGCGGCAATTGAGGGTCCTAGCACGTCATAAGTCCACTGAGGCCTTTTGGACCAGCAAGGCCTCACAAGGCCTAAAGCAGTTCGGACCTTGTTTCTAGATCTATAAAGATAATACAGGTTTAACAGCTCAGGCAGTTCTCATGTCATTAGGAACCGTGTCATTCGTTTGTATTTATCAAAAAAGGAACATCTCACTTTCAGCTCAGTGCTGTAGAGGCCCACTGAGAACTGTTCAGCTGCTTTTAAACTCTTGAGGCCTCAGAAGGCTTAAAGCAGTTTGGACCTTGTTTACAGACACAGAGATAAAACTTATAGGAAGTGGGAGTTTATCATGAGGTCTTCATTCGCCATAAATAATCAGCAGTGGTCTATTAACATTATAGAGGCTGAGGCTTATGTGTACAGGCCCTTATAGCATGAATGGACATTGTGGCACACAGAAGTGAGATTAAAATCCTTAGGATTATTCAAAAAGCCTCCAAGTGTTTAGATCATTGATCAGGGGCCTGAGACAGACATGCGTACCAAGTTTCATTGAGATTGACCTTTGACTCTTGGTTTTATAAGCTGTTATTTCTGAATGAATAGGTCAAAATAGCAGACCAGTAGTCCATTTTCTGACACAACATGTAATTACAAAGTTGTGCAGGACTGAGAGCTGAATCAAATGACATCAGAGGTTTGGCTATAGATTGTGTAATAACATTGTAATAAGCGTTTTAGTGAATTTTAGTGTTTTAGGTGCTATAGCGCCCCCTAAAGGCCAAACTGCACCAATTTTTGTACATGTCATCAGACTCTTAGTTGCCACAAGTCTGTAAAATTCTGACTTGATCTGAGAAAAGACTGAGGAGTTATAGCGATATAGGCTGTAAATTCCAAGGCCGCAGTGGTTTGTTGATTTATAGAAGCCATGTTAAGTAAAAAAGTCAACTTTTTTTTGATAATTATTTACCTAGAGACTCCAAAGAGTATTTTAAGACCAGTTTGGAATGGCTATGATCAAAATCCAGGGACTAGTTCGAAAAGTAGCATTTTTAAACTGTTAAAGATTAAAAAATAACTCTACATGTTTTTAACACAATTGTATTTACAAAATTGTTTGGAATACTACAGTGCATGAGGGAAATATATTTATTTGAGATTTGGATGAAATTTATATGAGATATACTTGAATTTGCAAAGTAGCGCCACCTTGTGGCCAAATGTTTCGAAATTTTACTGGCTGTTACAAAGTGCCTCCAAACACACACCAATCAAGTTTCATGCTGATTGGTTAATGTTAAGCCTGTAAAATGCCTACTGAAAGCTGATTGGCTAATGGCGTCCACAATTTTTGATGTATCAAATTGTCCTTAAAGATTCACTAATAGACTGTGTCAAAGATGAAGCGTGCAAAGTTTCAGCTTGATTGGACTTACGGTTGCTGAGAAACAGTTATGTAGCATTTATAGCGCCCCCTATAGATTTAAATGCGCCAAACTTGATAGGCCACCTCAAAATCAAGTCCTGAACCAAATTCCAAAGTTTCAATTTTTTTGGGTGAACAATTTTTGAGTTACAGAATTTTTTATTAGGGTCCTAGCACGTAGTGCAGGGACCCTATTGTATTTGTTAGGATTTTTCTTCTTCTTATTATTATTTTTCTCGGCTGAAACGCGTTGTAGAGCAAAGACCGTAGGGCCTAGAGAAACCAAACTTGGACTGAAGATACAGAATCAGTGAAATGACTCAGCCACAAAGAACGGCACCAACTGGCCACAAGGGGGCGCTATAGCAAACCAAAATACCTTTTGGCCTATAACTCCTAAACCAAAATTTTGCCAGACAAAATGACATTTTTCCCAGGTTCCTTGGGTCAAAACCACTTTGCCATTTGGACCATTAAGCTCCGCCTACTTAGATCTTTTTCTAATTAGCATAATATGCAAAAACAACTTTTGCAAACTAGTCTTAGGGTTTAAGCCCGAAAATTCTGAAAAAAATCTCAAAAAATTCTCCAGACACTGAATCTCAATAATTATCAAAAACATGTCGACTTTTGTAAACAAGATGGCCGACATATGCAAATTAACCCTTTCGAGAAAATACATAATTAATTAAAAATTCTGTAACTCAAAAATGGTTCACCCAAAAAATTTGAAACTTTGGAATTTGGTTCAGGACATGATTCTGAGGTGGCCTATCAAATTTGGTGCAGTTAGATCGATAGGTGGCGCTATAATGGCTACATAACTGTTTCTCAGCAACCGTAACTCCGATTGAGCTGGAATTTTGTAGACTTCATCTTTGACACAGTCCATAAGTGAATCTTTAAGGACAATTTGATACATCAAAATTTATGGACGCCATTAGCCAATCAGTTTTCAGCAGGCATTTGACAGGCTTAACATTAACCAATCAGCATGAAACTTGATTGGTGTGTGTTTGGAGGCACTTTGTAACAGCCAGTCAAATTTCGAAAGATTTGGCCACAAGGTGGCGCTATTTTGGAAAATCAAGTATATCTCATATACATTTGACCCAAATCTCAAATAAATGCATTTGTTTCATGCACTGTAGTATTCCAAACAACTTTGTAAATACAATTGTGTTAAAAAATGTATAGTTATTTTTTAATCTTTAACAGTTTAAAAATGCTACTTTTCGAACTAGTCCCTGGATTTTAATCATAGCCATTCCAAACTGGTCTTAAAATACTCTGTGGAGTCTCTAGGTAAATAATTATCAAAAAAAAGTTGACTTTTTTTACTTAAAATGGCTTCTATAAATCAACAACAAACCACTGCGGCCTTTGGAATTTAAAGTAGTATCCGCTATATATCGCTATAACTCCTCAGTCTTTTCTCAGATCAACTCAGTATTTTTTATTGACATGTGGCAACTAAACAGTCTGATGACATGTACAAAAAATGGGTGCAGTTTGGCCGTTAGGGGGCGCTATAGCCCTAAAAAACACTAAAAATCACTAAAATGCTTATTACAATGTTATTACACAATCTATAGCCAAACCTCTGATGTCATTTGATTCAGCTCTCAGTCCTGCACAACTTTGTAATTACATGTTGTGTCAGAAAATGGACTACTGGTCTGCTATTTTGACCTATTCGTTCAGAAATTACAGCTTATAAAACCAAGGGTTTTATATGTTGTGGCGCTATTTTGGAAAATCAAGTAAATCTCATATAAATTCCACCCTAATCGCAAATAAATGCATTCCTTTCATGCACTGGAGTATTCCAAACAATTTTGTAAATACAATTGTGCTTAAAAAATGTATAGTTATTTTTTAATCTTTAATGGTTTAAAAATGCTACTTTTCGAACTAGTCCCTGGATTTTGATCATAGCCATTCCAAACTGGTCTTAAAATACTCTGTGGAGTCTCTCTGTAAATAATTATCAAAAAAAAGTTGACTTTTTTACTAAACATGGCTTCTATAAATCAACAAATCACTTTGGCCTTGGAATTTACAGCCTATATTGCTATAACTCCTCAGTCTTTTCTCAGATCAACTCAGTATTTTATAGATATGTGGCAACTATGACTCTGATTAGATGTACAAAAATTGGTGCAGTTTGGCCTTTAGAGGGCGCTATAGCACCTAAAAACACTAAAAATCACTAAAACGCTTATTACAATGTTATTACACAGTCTATTAACAAACTCCTGATGTCCTTTGATTCAACTCTAGGTCCTGCACAACTTTGTAATTACATGTTTTGTCAGAAAATGGACTACTGCTCTGCTATTTTGACCCATTTGTTCAGAAATTACAGCTTATACAACCAAGGGTCAAAGGTCAATCTCAATGAAACTTGGTACACATGTCTGTCTCAGGGCCCTGATTAATGATTTTAATACATAGAGACTTTTTGAATTAATCGAAGGTCTTTATTCTCACTTTTGTGTGCCATAATTGTCCCTAATGCTATAAGGGCCTGTACACATGAGCCTCAGCCTCTATAATGTTAATAGACCACTGCTGATTATTTATGGCGAATGAAGACCTGAAGATAAACTCCCACTTCCTGTAAGTTTTACCTCTCTGTCTGTAAACAAGGTACAAACTGCTTTAAGCCTTCTGAGGCCTCAAGGGTTTAAAAGCAGCTGAACAGTTCTCAGTGGGCTTCTACAACACTGAGCTGAAAGTGAGATGTTCCTTTTTTGATAAATACAAACGAATGACATGGTTCCTAATGACATGAGAACTGCCTGAGCTGTAAAGCCTGTATTATCTTTATAGATCTAGAAACAAGGTCCAAACTGCTTTAGGCCTTGTGAGGCCTTGCTGGTCCAAAAGGCTTCAGTGGACTTATGACGTGCTAGGACCCTCAATTGCCGCTTGCGGCTATATTTAATTAAGTATTTTCTCGATAGGGTTAATTTGCATATGGCGGCCATCTTGTTTACAAAAGTCGCCATGTTTTTGATAATTATTGAGGTTCAGTGTCTGGAGAATTTTTTGAGATTTTTTTCAGAATTTTCGGGCTTAAACCCTAAGACTAGTTCGCAAAAGTAGGTTTTGCATATTATGCTAATTAGAAAAAGATCTAAGTAGGCGGAGCTTAATGGTCCAAATGGCAAAGTGATAGGTTTTCACCCAAGGAACCTGGGAAAAATGTCATTTTGTCTGGCAAAATTTTGGTTTAGGAGTTATAGGCCAAAACGTGTTTTGCTTTGCTGTAGCGCCCCCTTGTGGCCAGTTGGTGCCATTCGTTGTGGCTGAGTCATTTCACCCCTACTGTACCTTCAGTCCAAGTTTGGTCCTTCTGGTCCTTACGGCCTATTCTGCCCGTTGCGTTTCAGCCGAGAAAAAGAATAATAATAAATATAGCCGCAAGCGGCAATTGAGGGTCCTAGCACGTCTTAAGTCCACTGAGGCCTTTTGCACCAGCAAGGCCTCACAAGGCCTAAAGCAGTTTGGACCTTGTTTCTAGATCTATAAAGATAATACAGGCTTAACAGCTCAGGCAGTTTTCATGTCATTAGGAACCATGTCATTCGTTTGTATCTATGAAAAAAGGAACATCTCACTTTCAGCTCAGTGTTGTAGAGGCCCACTGAAAACTGTTCAGCTGCTTTTAAACCCTTGAGGCCTCAGAAGGCTTAAAGCAGTTTGGACCTTGTTTACAGACAGAGAGGTAAAATTTATAGGAAGTGGGAGTTTATCTTCAGGTCTTCATTCGCCATAAATAATCAGCAGTGGTCTATTAACATTATAGAGGCTGAGGCTTATGTGTACAGGCCCTTATAGGGACTATTATGGCACACAGAAGTGAGATTAAAATCCTTGGGATTATTCAAAAAGCCTCCAAGTGCTTAGATCATTGATCAGGGGCCTGAGACAGACATGCGTACCAAGTTTAATTGAGATTGACCTTTGACCCTTGCTTTTATAAGCTGTAAATTCTGAACGAATAGGTCGAAATAGCAGAGCAGCAGTCCATTTTCTGACACAACATGTAATTACAAAGTTGTGCAGGAGGCTGACGAGCTGAAATCTAATGACATCAGAGGTTTGGCTATAGCTTGTGTAATAACATTTGTAATAAAGCATTTTAGGCATGATTTTTACGTGTTTTTAGAAGCTATAGCGCCCCCTAAAGGCCTATCTGCACGAACCTTTGTACATCTCAACAGAGTCTTAGTTGCCACATGTCTGTAAAATACTAAGTTGATCTGAGTAAAGACTGAGGAGTTATAGCAATATAGGCCGTGCATTTCCAAGGCCGAAGTGGTTTTGTTGTGATTTATATAGAAGCTCATGTGATAGTACAAAAAGTAAACTTTTTTTTGATGCTTATTGACCTAGAGACTCCACAGAGTATTTGTTAAGACCAGTTTGGAAATGGCTATGGTTAAAAACTCCAGGGACTAGTTTGAAAAGTAGCATTTTTAAACCTTTAATGATTAAAAAAATAACTATGCATTCAAGCTATGGTTCGCCTTTTTTTAATACAATTTCTATTTACAAAGTTGTTTGGAATCAACAGTACTCGAGTGCATGAGGGGAATGCATTGTTTTGACATTAGGTTGAATTTTGTATGAGATACACCCAAATTTTCCAAAATAGCGCCAGACACCTAGTGGCCCCAAATCTTTTGAAAATTTATTGGCTGTTTGCAAAGTCCCCTCCAAAGACATACCAAGTGAAGTTTCATGCCTTGATTGGTTAATGTTAAGCCTGTCAATGCCTGCATTGAAAAGCCTATTGGACCAATGGCCTCCATAATATTTTTATGTATTCAAATCGTCCTTAAAGATTCACTTATAGACTGTGTCAAAAGATGATGGTGCAAAGGTTTCAGCTTGATCGGACTTACGGTTGCTGAGAAAACAGTTATGTAGCATTTATAGCGCCCCCCTCTATAGTTAATTGCGCCACAAAATTGATATGGCCACCTCAGAAATCATGTCCTGAACCAAATGCCAAAGTTTCCAATTTTTTTGTTGATTTGTGAAGCATGAGTTAGAGTTACAGAATTTTCAATTAATTAAAGTATTTTCAGCGATGGTGGTTATTTGTACTTGGTGCGGCATATTGGCGGCCATTTTGTTTACAAAAGTCATATTGAGGCCTTTTTGGTTACGAGCAAGGCCTCACAAGGCATTAAAGGCAGTTTGGACCTTTGTTTCTAGATCTATCAAGATAATACAGGCTTTTAAAGCTTAGGCAGCTTCTCCTGTCATGTGGCCCCACCATGTCATTCCTTTGTATCTTTTTTCAGTTCGATAGGGTTCATTTGCCATATTGGCGGCCATTTTGTTTACAAAAGTCGATG
>JAMWET010007674.1:0-23086 GCA_024036415.1 Prochilodus magdalenae | reverse complement strand
TTGGCAGTGAGCGGTCCGGAGTGGGGGGGAGGGGATTCGCTCGGGCCTAGTCCAGAACTGCGGAGGGGAAGGACATGTGTATTGGATTTGGAGAGATTCCCGTCTTGGCAAGCCATTAGTTGCTTGCCTCTGGGTGGTCCAGTCCGTAGGGACACATAGGTTACGCAGCTACTGTAATATATGATAACATAGCCGAAGCAGAGTTGGGCAGCAGGGTGCAGACCATCAGCACCGCGGACACCATGGCCGGGATAAAACAGGAGTACGGGTGGGACCGTTCGGTGAAACCGTCCCCTGAAGTATCACTCCGGATAGGAATGGAGCTCACACGCTTGGCTACAGTGCCATCTGTCTAAGTCACGGACATGAGGTCACCTAGGATGACCTCCACACCTCTCTCCATCTCTGTGGGCCACAAGCAACAGATGGCCGCTCAGCGAAAGGGTTCCTGCGTCCCGGGAAGCTGAAGAGGAAACGATGAGTCAGCCACGACGTGGAGGAACAGAACACTCCTTCCGATGGACGCCGTTCTATCCTGAAGGTGTGTTGCTCCGCCGTGTTCTGGCTGCTGCCCTCGCTGTCCTCAACACACCCACCCACGCCGTGATGGACTCCACCGCCACTTCTCATTACCTTCCCACTGAGTGACAGAGTGACCCTGAAGCCGGAGCCAGAGCCAGAGGGTTGGGAAATAAGCTGAGGGTGATACCCGGAAAACTGTACAAGAAACTGAAGTGGAAGTTCCAGACAAAAACTGGAAGATTATGGAAAGGAAAACGACGTCACAATGTCAAAACCCACAATATGAATATTCCCAGTGTACAGTGCTTCCGGATATTATCACCATCAAGCAAATTGCGAAACCATATCCAATCATGGGAATCACGCAGCCTCTATCACAAATGGACGCTCAGTCTAGCATCTTTACTGCACTGTACCATCAGACAAGCTAACAGAGAAGGCCTGTTCCACTAGCGGCCATTCCGGCTAACCCGGAATACCGTGGTCTCAGAGTTGGATAAACTCTAAGCTGTAAAGCTAAGCTGATAGCATCGTTAGCCTAGCTGAGTGGTGAGCACCGCATAGCTGATAGCAGCATTAGCTCATGGAGAAGGCCTGTTAAGCTAGCGCCCATTTGGGCTAAACCAGGAAACCCAGCGCACCTCACACCAAACCCGCTCTTACTCACTCTGTACACACCTCACACCAAACCCTCTCTCCCTCACTCTGTACACACCTCACACCAAACCCCCTCTCACTCACTCTGTACACACCTCACACCAAACCCGCTCTCCCTCACTCTGTAAACACCTCACACCAAACCCCCTCTCACTCACTCTGTACACACCTCACACCAAACCCGCTCTCCCTCACTCTGTAAACACCTCACACCAAACCCCCCCTCACTTACTCTGTACACACCTCACACACTAAACTACATCTGATCCCCATTACAGATAGTCTCTTTTACACTGTAGCTGTGTGGTCACGTCTTGCTGGATTGTACAGTCAGCCTGATTCAAAGTGCTCTACTTTAATAAAAAAAAAATTTCTCCAGGCTCAGTTTTCCAGGGATCAGTTTTAATTCCCACTTTAGTGGTTGATGATTGTAACGTATACTATCCCAGTGAACTGGACAGCTCTGGGTGACACGTTCTGTCATTTTAAAGGTCACATGGTGACTAACGAAGCACAACGAGCAGCTTAGATGAGATGCTAGTGTTTCTGTGGGATGAGCTCTACTAATCAGGGCCCAGTTCCCCATGGCGGCACATACAATGGCAAAGCTGTTACTCCTCAAAGATGCTTCAGTCAAATCTGACCACCGATATGCAAATGAATCTGTCTTATCTTCCGTGCACATCTATTTGAGCATACTCATTTAAAAACAACAACCGAAGACTGTTCTGCCGTCTGAATAACCATTACTATCAGTTTTACAGACGTCATTAATAAGAAAAGACGTTCATAGAAAGAGTTTACGATATTCCGGTCCAGTAACGGTCCTTATACTGGATCAAGAACACAGTGTGAATTATTACATCTAGAAAAGTCTGGATGAAACAACAAGATAGAAGATCAAGGTTTAAAGGCACTAAGCCTGATCTGAGGACTAACAGGGCATGGCCTAATATTCAAAAGACAGCCCTCAGTACAACACTGATAGCTTGCTACAATGCAGAAGTAGCTAACTTGGTGGTTAGCTTTCGCTTAGTGGTTAGCTCTCAACTTGGTGGATAGCTCTCACTCGGTGGCTAGCTTTCCATTGGTGGTTAGCTCTTACTTGGTGGCTAGCTTTTGCTTAGTGATTAGCTTTCACTTGGTGGTTAGCTCTTGCTTGGTGGCTAACTTTTGCTTAGTGATTAGCTTTCACTTGGTGGTTAGCTCTTACTTGGTGGCTAACTTTTGCTTAGTGATTAGCTTTCACTTGGTGGTTAGCTCTTACTTGGTGGCTAGCTTTTGCTTAGTGATTAGCTTTCACTTGGTGGTTAGCGCTTACTTGGTGGCTAGCTTTTGCTTAGTGATTAGCTTTAACTTGGTGGTTAGCTCTTACTTGGTGGCTAGCTTTTGCTTAGTGATTAGCTTTAACTTGTTGGTTACCTTTTGCATGTGGGTTAGCTATCACTTGGTAGCCAGCTTTCGCATGGGGGTGAGCTTTTGTGTTTTATCCTTAGCTTTCACTTCCTGGCTAGCTCCCACTTGGTGGTTAGCTCTGGCTTAGTGTTTAGCTCTTAACTTGGTAGCTAGCTTTCACTTGTTGCTAAGCTTAACAGCTGGCCTAGCAGTTAATGGTTAGCTCTTAACTTGTTGGATAGCTCTCACTTGGTGGCTAGCTTTGGCTTAGTGGTTAGCTCCTAACTTGGTAGCTAGCTCCCACTTGGTGGTAACATCTGAAGGGGTTTATAAACGTCCACTGCTCCAGGTGAGGCTCAAAATTAAAACCTCAGCATTTCTTGGCATGTACTGCCGTAAAAGTACCACACACTGTCCGACTACTGGATAGCTTGGTGTCTGGTGTTTAGAGCATAGTATCTGGTGAGCACTTGATAGTGTCTGGTTTTTATGGCATAGCAATAGCTGTGCACCTGATAGCATCTGGTGCTCATCACATCGTGACATACGTACATAGTGCTCATCAAATAGTTTTGGGTGTGTGCATGATTGTACCTCTACTCACCACATAGTATCTGCGGCATCCCTGACAGTATGTTGTGCCCACAAAATAGTATCTGATACGCACTTGGTTTTTACCTTTAAGTTATTCTGCACCAACACTGCTTGTGTAATCTGTTCTCTGTGTCGACATGCCCTGCAAACCAACAAGCACCAGCACAACAGATGAACAGCAGCTACTTGGTTTCTTGGAAAAGCAGCCAATCAGAATGTTCGCGTTTCCACTTTAAGGGGTCTATAAAAGTCCACTGCTCCAGGTGAGGCTCGAACTCACAACCTCGGCATCACTTGGCACGTACTGCTGTATAAGTACCGCACGCTGACCGATTGCGCCTCTGGAGCTTCTATTTTTGTGGGAAGGGATATGGTCTTTTTTTTTATCTTTAGGATCTGGTGCGCACCAAATACTATCAAGTGCTCTTGATGCTCACAACATACTGTAACATCAGGTGTGCATCTAAGAGTATCTGGGGTTTTCCACAAAGTATTGGACGTGTGGGTGACAGTATCTCAGCTCACCACGTAGTATCTGTTAGTATGTGGTGCTCACCACATTAGACTCTGCTCTCCCTGCGGCTTACCTTTTCAATTTCCTGCTGCTCTTTCTCTCTGTGTATATTTATATATATATATTATATATCCTTATATATTTATGTCTATTTAAGTACTGCTGTCTGGGTGAAACTGGGTCCTTGGTTACAACAATTTCGTTCCACCCCATGTACCACATGTGATGCGAATGATGAAGTTTCCTTGAATCCTTGAACATGTTCTGGTGTTTATAAAAGTCCACTGCTCCAGGTGAGGCTCGAACTCACAACCTCGGCATTGCTCAGTATGTACTGCTGTATAAGTACCGCGCGCTGACCGATTGCGCCACTGGAGCTCCTATTTTCAAGGGATTAGAGTGGTCTAATTATATCTAGTGAGCACCAGATCCTACCTGACCTCACCCAGTGGTATCACGTCCACCTGACAGCACCTGGTGCTCACAGTTTAGTATCGGGTCCACACGACACAGTATTGGATGTGTGTGTTATAGTTTCTCAGCTTACCACATAATATCTGGTACGCACCTGATAATATGTGGTGCTCACTACATTAGACTCTCCTCTGTCTAAAGCTCAACATGTCCAGGTGTTTATAAAAGTCCACTGCTCCGGGTGAAGCTCCAGCTCACAAGCTCAGCATTGTTTGGCATGTACTGCCGTGAAGAAGGTACTGCACACTGACCGATTGTGCTACTGGATAGCTTGGTGTCTGGTGTTTAGAGCATAGTATCTGGTGGGCACTTGACAGTGTCTGGTTTTTATGGCATAGCCATAGGTGTGCACCTAAATGCATCTGGTGCTCACCACATCATGTCATATGTACATAGCGCTCATCACATTTTTTTTTTTGGGTGTGTGCATGATTGTACCTGTACTCACCACATAGTATCTGCGGCATCCCTGACAGTATGTGGTGCCCACCAAATAGTATCTGATACGCACTTGTTTGTTTTCCTTGCCGTCAAGTTGTTTTGCACCAACACTGCTTGTGTAATCTGTTCTCTGTGTCGATATTTCTTCTCCGCAGACCAAAGAGCACTAGCACGACAGCAGCTACTCCGTTTCTTGGAAAAGCAGCCAATCAGAACGTTCAGTTTTCAGGTGTTTATAAATGGATACTGCTCCAGGTGAGGCTCGAACTCACAACCTCGGCATTGCTTGACATGTACTGCTGTATAAGTACCGCGCGCTGACCGATTGCGCCACTGGAGCTCCTGTGCCTGCATCCATCAGGCGTGAACCCTGATGCTCACCTGTTAGCACTGGTTTCTCAGAGAACAGTATCAGCTGTGCACCTGGTAGCATCTTGTGTTTACGACATAGTATCAGGTGCGCACCACACACTCTACGGACCAAAGGCCATTTTTGCTGGAAGTAACAAGCAGCTAATCTGTTTCTTGGAAAAGCAGCCACGTCAGAACGTTCTAGTTTCCATGGTAAGGGGTCTATAAAAGTCCACTGCTCCAGGTGAGGCTCGAACTCACAACCTCGGCATTGCTTTGCTCGTACTGCTGTATAAGTACCGCGCGCTGACCGATTGCGCCACTGGAGCTTCCGGTCCTGGCTTCCTCCTCCTCTTTTAAAAATGTATTTATTTATTTATTTTAAAAAGTGATCCTTCTTTGTCTAGTGAGCACCAGATCCTATCTTGCACTCAACAAATAGAATCAAGTGCACCTGGTGCTCACAGTATAGTATCAGGTGCACACAACATAGTATTGGGTGTGTGTGATAGTATCTTGGCCCAGCAGGCAGTATATAGAGTATGTGGTGCACACAACATTTAAAGGGTTTTCAAAAACCCTCTGCTCCAGGTGAAGCTCGAACTCCCAACCTCAACACTCCTTGGCATGTACTGCTGTACAAGCACCACACACTGGCCAATGGCACCACTGGCACACCGATCGCTCTGGTAAAAGGTACGTCGTCTTTTTAAATCTTGTTTAAGGCCAGATAGTATCAGATACACATCCTGGTGCTCAACTAGTAGTAATGGGTGCTCACCAAATAGTATCAAGTGTACACCAACATAGTATCGGGTGGGCACTTAATAGTACTGGGTGTAAATGGTAGTACGTCGGTTCACCATTTAGTATTTGATGCTCACCACATTAGACTCTCCTCTACCTATAGGGTTCATAAAATTCCACTGCTCCAGGTGAGGCTCGAACTCACAACCTCGGCATTGCACTGCTGTATAAGTACCGCACGCTGACCGATTGCGCCACTGGAGCTCCTGTTTTCAAGGGATTAGAGTGGTCTAATTTTATCTAGTGAGCACCAGATCCTACCTGACCTCACCCAGTGGTATCACGTCCACCTGACAGCACCTGGTGCTCACAGTTTAGTATCGGGTCCACACGACACAGTATTGGATGTGTGTGTGATAGTATCTTAGCTCACCACAGAGTATCTGGTATGCACCTGATAATATGTGGTGCTCACCACATTAGACTCTTCACTGCCTAAGACTCAACATGTCCAGGTGTTTATAAAAGTCCACTGATCCAGGTGAGACTCAACCTCACAACCTTGACATTGTTTGGCATGTACTGTCGTAAAAGTACCACAAACTGACCGATTGTGCTACTGGATAGCTTGGTGTCTGGTGTTTAGAGCATAGTATCAGGTGGGCACTTAATAGTGTCTGGTTTTTATGGCATAGCAATAGGTGTGCACCTGATAGCATTTGGTGCTCACCATATCGTGATGTATGTACATAGTGCTCATCACATTTTTTTTGGGTGTGTGCATGATTGTACCTGTACTCACCACATAGTATCTGCGGCATCCGTGACAGTATGTGGTGCCCACCAAATAGTATCTGATACGCAGTTGTTTGTCTTCCTTGCCGATAAGTTGTTTTGCACCAACACTGCATGTGTAATCTGTTCTCTGTGTCGATATTCCCTCTCCACAGACCAAACAGCACTAGCACGACAGATGAACAGCAGCTACTCTGTTTCTTGGAAATACAGCCAATCAGAATGTTCACTTTTCAGGTGTTTATAAAAGTCCACTGCTCCAGGTGAGGCTCAAAATCACAACCTCGGCATCACTTGGTATGTACTGCTGTATAAGTACCACACGCTGACCGATTGCGCCACTGGAGCTTGTATGTTTGGTGGAAGGGATGTGGTCTTTTTTTTATCTATAGGATCTGGTGCGCACCAAATAGCATCAAGTGCTCCTAATGCTTACAACATAGTATCAGGTGTGCAGCTAAGAGTTTCTGGGGTTTTCCACATAGTACTGGACATGCGATAGTATCTCAGCTCACCACGTAGTATCTGATGCTCTCCTGATAGTATGTGGTGCTCACTACATTAGACTCTCTTTAGACCAAGACCTCCAAATGTCTCAGACAGGAGACAGCCTGGCCATTGGAATTCTGGTCCAAGAATGAATTCTCCTAAAGCAGCCTCGTGAACCAGCTAACGCTAATACCTGCCGTGCGGTCAAAGCCAGTAAACGAGATAAGATCACAGAAGCACTAAATCAATTTGGCTTGATTGGGTAATCATCACTCGACTTCTGTCCCGCCGGGAAAGGCCTATGAATGAAGCGGTTAGCGGAGCGGAATCGATTCCGCGCCTGAGAGTTTGACTGAAACCGAATCAAGGGCGCTCTGCGTCCCTGAGGCTCGGAGTGAAACCGCTGGAGACGGGGTTAATTGGTCTATGAGAAATCAATAGCAGCGGTCATTTGATCTCCGCAGCTAGATGGGAAAGTAGTGACTGCCTGGAAGTGCCTGGAAGTGTGTAATCGCTTTATATGAAGAGCAACACCTCCTCATGATTTGGGAAAATATCAAATTACCGTTTCTCTGGAGTCCCAACAACAACACAGCCACCACCATCCTACGGACGTCCGGCTGGAAGGCTGAGGGCAGTGTGCCAGGCCATGTTGCCTCTTCAAAGCTCGTCAGGGCACCGAGCAGTAAGATACCGACGTGTCCAGCGACACTCAGTTAAAATAATAAAGCCATGTATCACTAAGGTTCTAGATAAAACGATTTAAAGAGATTCCAGAAGATTCTAGAAGACTCCTCGGATACAAGAGCAGGTTCTCACTCACAGATCCAGAAACCGTCTTCACCTCTGAGCTTATGCCACCCCTCCTTTACTGTATGCTGCATACTTTGAGTTTAATACAATTATGCCCAAATGATGCCAGGCTCTAGTGAGCACCAGATCCTGTCTGACCTCACACAGTGGTATCACGTGCACCTGATAGCACCTGGTGCTCACAGCATGGTTTTGGACATGTGTGTGATAATATACCCCAATTATGCCCAAATGATGCCAGGCTGAATGATTTTATCATTAGAGTTATGGCACCAGTTATCACCAGTACATGCCTCCAGTCCTCAAAGTGAGACATGCAAATGATTCAGGCTTCCCACTAGGCCGTGCGTGTGATGTGGGTGAGGACGGGCCTTATCGCTGTACTCACCTGTTAGTATCGGGTGCTCACCTGATCTGTCTGGTGTATAGTATCGAGGGAACACCTGACAACCACGTCGTTTCTGATGCACACCTGATAGTGTGTGGTGCTATTCTAAAGCAAGCTTGCACCAACTCAGTGTTTCCGCTCTGCAGACTGCAAATTCAGCCAATCAGAATACAGAACATTCTTATTTCCATGTTAAGGGGTCTATAAAAGACCACTGCTCCAGGTGAGGCTCGAACTCACAACCTCGGCATTGCTCGGCATGTACTGCTGTATAAGTACCGCGCGCTGACCGATTGCGCCACTGGAGCCCTGTGAGGGTCACTCTGGATGCCCGGGAATAGCTGCTCTTGCTGGTCTAGCTAACAAGCTAATTTAGTTCTAGCTAGCTTCAGTTCTTAGAACTCCACCTTGATAAGGCTTAAAGGTGGGGCAGACCGGAGGGTGCTCTTGAGGTGAGTCACCATTTGAAGCTTGTAGACGGTGACTAGCGTTTCTCTAGTAACCTGAGCAGTGCTTCACCTGTACTGCTGTATATGATTTTTTGACTAGACCATCTCACTACACCGACAGTGACCACATCCACCCACCACCACCATCATCATCATCCCCAAAGACCTCCATCTCACCAGGAGCACACATCATACCTAACTCTAACAATTAAACAGCAGCTACTCTGTTTCTGGGAAAGGTAGTGAATTAGACCAGTCACGGATACATTTTCAGGTGTTTATAAAACTGCTCCAGGTGAGGCTCGAACTCACAACCTCGGCATTGCTCGGCATGTACTGCTGTATAAGTACCGCGCGCTAACCGATTGCGCCACTGGAGCACCCAGCGGATGAACCCTAAACCCTTGGAAAAGCAGCACTCGCTGCTCCGGCCAACTAGCCAGTGCACCCTGATATAGTTTTGGCTTCCGTCAGTTCCTAAAACTCCACATCACTGAGGCTTAAAGGTTGGGCAGGCCGAAGGGTACAGTTGCTATGGGTTCTCGGTGGAAGTTTGGGGAGGGCACCTATTTAGCATATCTCTAGTAGCCCCAGCATAGCTTCACCTGTGCTGCTGTATAGGTACCACATTCACCAGCTGCACCAGTAGAAATCAGTATCCATCCCAAACTGGTCCATCAATAACAGTTATATGACTAGAACTCCTAACGTGGACAGGTAAGCACTTTCCGTGCACCAACAGATATGTGGACTGGGTAACTGTTGCCATGGCAGCCTGGTATGATTGGAGAACCTTTAGAACATGTCTAATTGTTCATGTGTTCAGTCTGATACTCTAAATGTCCTAACAGGGTCCTGAAACTGCCAGGTGGGGTTCAAACCCACAGCCTTGGCATTGCTTCAAGATGAATGAAGTATACTGTAAGATAGCGGTCGCCGCTTTAGTTAGCATTTAGCCCGTTAGCGTTTAGCCCGTTAGCTCTTTGTTATGCAATGATCTCTAGAAGGATAAACTTCATTTGGGTTTAAGGCTGTCTCACTCTTCCACACTCTCTGGGAAGAGCCTTCTACTACTGCAGGGACAGGGAACCTGACTGACCAGCAAAACAACCAGTCACAAACTGGCTATTTAGCACGAGGTATAAAACGAAGCAATGTTGAAAATGGAGTTACGACTTAAACAGTCCGTCTGGAAACACACAGGTGTAGGATGGATGCAGGGCTGGACTGGATGAGATTGTGAGGTTTGGTTTTTGAGATACGGGGAATTGTTTTCTTACATCCTGTAGGGCAGAGGCATCATGGGAGTGGACTTAAGTAGATGAGACGAGAGCCAAAATAGTGTTGTATCAATTGAGCACCATATAGCATTTGATGCTCACAACATTAGTTTCTTGTGAGCACCTGATAGTATCTGAAGCTCACCACATTGTATCAGGTGTGGACCTATCAGTATCTGATGCACAAGGTATGTGGTGCTAAGGGGTTTATAAAAAGGTAGTGCTCCAGGTGAGGCTCGAACTCACAACCTCGGCATTGCTCGGCACTGCTCGGCACGTACTGCTGTATAAGTACCGTGCGCTGACCGATTGCGCCACTGGAGCCCAGAGGTAAGCGACCCTGAAGGAGATTGTGAGGTTTGGTTTTTGGGACACGGGGCATTGTTTCCATATGTCATGTAGGGCAGGGGCATCATGGGAGTGGACTGAAGCTGCTGAGATGGGAACCAAAGTAATGTTGTATCAGGTGAGCACCATATAGTATCAGATACACACCTGATAGTACACGACGCTCACCATATTAGAGTCTAGATAGGATGAGTCGAGCACCTGGTAGTATGTGGTGCTCATCACATAGTATCAGGAGCACACATGATGTTTACCTAACTCTGAGAACAGCAGCTACTCTGTTTCTGGGAAAGGTAATGAATTAGACGGTCCCTTTTCCACTATAAGGGGTCTATAAAAGACCACTGCTCCAGGTGAGGCTCGAACTCACAACCTCGGCATTGCTCGGCATGTACTGCTGTATAAGTACCGCGCGCTGACCGATTGCGCCACTGGAGCCCTGTGAGGTTCACTCTGGATGCCTAGAAATAGCTGCTCTTGCTGGTTTAGCTAACAAGCTAATTTAGTTCTAGCTAGCTTCAGTTCTTAGAACTCCACCTTGATAAGGCTTAAAGGTGGGGCAGACTGGAGGGCGCTCTTGAGGTGAGTCACCATTTGAAGCTTGTAGACGGTGACTAGCGTTTCTCTAGTAACCTGAGCAGTGCTTCACCTGTACTGCTGTATATGATTTTTTGACTAGACCATCTCACTACACCGACAGTGACCACATCCACCCACCACCACCATCATCATCATCCCCAAAGACCTCCATCTCATCAGGAGCACGCTTGATGTTTACCTAACTCTAACAATTAAACAGCAGCTACTCTGTTTCTGGGAAAGGTAGTGAATTAGACCAGTCACGGATACATTTTCAGGTGTTTATAAAACTGCTCCAGCTGAGGCTCGAACTCACAACCTCAGCATTGCTCGGCAAGTACTGCTGTATAAGTACCGCGCGCTAACCGATTGCGCCACTGGAGCACCCAGAGGATGAACCCTGACCCCTGGGAAAAGCAGCACTCGCTGCTCCGGCCAACTAGCCAGTGCACCCTGATATAGTTTTGGCTTCCGTCAGATTAAAACTCCACATCACTGAGGCTTAAAGGTTGGGCAGGCCGGAGGATACAGTGGCTATGAGTTCTCGGTGGAAGTTTGGGGAGGGCACCTATTTAGCATTTCTGTAGTAGCCCCAGCATAGCTTCACCTGTACTGCTGTATAGGTACCACACTGACCAGCTGCACCAGTGGAAATCAGTATCCATCCCAAACTGGTCCATCAATAACAGTTATATGACCAGAACGCCTAACGTGGACAGGTAAGCACTTTCACATGCACCAACAGAGATGTGGACTGGGTAACTGTTGCCATGGCAGCCTGGTATGATTGGAGAACCTTTAGAACATGTTTAATTGTTCATGTGTTCAGTCTGATACTCTACATGTCCTAACGTGGTCCTGAAACTGCAGCTCCGGGTGGGGTTCAAACCCACAGCCTTGGCATTGCTTCAAGATGAATGGAGTATACTGTACTCAGCGTTTGCTGGTTTAGTTAGTGTTTAGCCCGTTAGCGTTTAGCCCGTTAGCTCTATGTTATGCAATGATCTCTAGAAGGATAAACTTCATTTAGGTTTAAGGCCGTCTCACTCTTCCACACTCTCTAGGGAAGAGCCTCCTACTACTGCAGGGACAGGAAACCTGACTGACCAGCAAAACAACCAATCACAAACTGGCTATTTAGCACGAGGTATAAAACGAAGCAATGTTGAAAATGGAGTCACGACTTGAGCAGCCCTTCTGGAAACACACAGGTGTAGGATGTGTGCAGGGCTGGGCTGGATGAGATTGTGAGGTTTGGTTTTTGGGATACGGGGAATTGTTATATCAAGTGAGCACCATATAGCATTTGATGCTCACAACATTAGTATCTTGTGAGCACCTGATAGCATCTGTTGTGCACTTGATAGTATCTGAAGCTCACCACATTGTATCAGGTGTGGACCTATCAGTATCTGATCCACAGCTGAAGGTATGTGGTGCTAAGGGGTTTATAAAAGACCACTGCTCCAGGTGAGGCTCGAACTCACAACCTCGGCATTGCTCGGCATGTACTGCTGTATAAGTACCGTGCGCTGACCGATTGCGCCACTGGAGCCCTGAGGTATGCGATCCTGAAGGAGATTGTGAGGTTTGGTTTTTGGGACAGGGGGCATTGTTTCCATATGTCATGTAGGGCAGGGGCATCACGGGAGTGGACTGAAGCTGCTGAGATGGGAACCAAAGTCATGTTGTATCAGGTGAGCACCATATAGTATCAGATACACACCTGATAGTACATGACGCTCACCATATTAGAGTCTAGACAGGATGAGTCGAGCACCTGGTAGTATGTGATGCTCATCACATAGTATCAGGAGCGCACATGATGTTTACCTAACTCTGAGAACAGCAGCTACTCCGTTTCTGGAAAGGTAATGAATTAGACGGTCCCTTTTCCACTATAAGGGGTCTATAAAAGACCACTGCTCCAGGTGAGGCTCGAACTCACAACCTCGGCATTGCCGAGTGGCCCTGTAGCGATGCCTGACCACAGGGAGAAGTTACTAACTAGCCAGTGTAAGCTAATTCAGTTCTAGCTAACTTCAGTTCTTAAAACTCCAGCTACATCACTAAGGCTTAAAGGTGGGGCAGGAGGGGCGGATGTGACTTTGAGCTGTGATTAGCCAGACAGACTGGTTTCGGGATTCCTGTCGGTGCTGATCTCCTGGGAGAGGTCAGCAGAGATTGGCCAGACTGACGAATATAGCCATTTTCACCTACATGCTGATTCAGCGGCAGCGGAGCCCAGGGACACTACTGCTATGGACAGTGGGCATGACATGGCTGGCAGTTGGAGGGAAACATCAGTTTGATTGGTTCTTAGAGGCTAGTGAAATCACTGAACTGCTGAATGTCTGCCAACTACTGGAGCTCCCTATCAGCAGTCCTTAAGTAAGCCATCTAGGCTCAGCATCTTAGGAGTCCGAAGGAATCCTGCTCCAGGCGACCTTTGAACTCGTAACCTTTAGGTTGCTTCAGACCTACTGCTACAACAACCCTGTGCTAATTAGCCATGTTGCCCGAGAGGTGAGTTTACTTACGCTTGATCACATGAATAGAGGATCAATTTAAACAACAGATGGGGGCAAACACCTTGAGCAGCAGCCTCACTGGAGCCTACAGGCATTAGCACTAAGGCCCTATCCAGCTTGGTCCTCTGTCGCTCTTTATTTGTAAGTGGCCGTGACTAACGTCCAGCCGTAGGGTGTCCCATTTCCCTCTTCAAATGTATACTAACCAGCATCTTTGGGTTCATCTGCTGTGTTCTCATGAGCTGTTCACACAACCTAAACCAGCTTCATAAGTACTGCTGTATGAGCCCCACACACTAGCCCACTGCACCACGTGTTCATACCCCTCTGAGATGTATATGCTCACTATAAAGAGTGAGAATGATATAATAAGTGGGACGTATATGAAGAGAAAGCGATATATAAAGACTGAGATATATACTGGTATGTAGAGTAAGACTGGTGTGGAGAGTGAGACTGGTGTGGAGAGTGAGACTGGTGTGGAGAATGAGACTGGTATGGAGAGTAAGACTGGTGTGGAGAGTGAGACTGGTATGGAGAGTGAGACTGGTGTGAAGGGTGAGACTGGTGTGGAGAGTGAGACTGGTGTGGAGAGTGAGACTGGTGTGAAGGGTGAGACTGGTGTGAAGGGTGAGACGGGTATGGAGAGTGAGACTGGTGTGAAGAGTGAGACTGGTGTGAAGAGTGAGACTGGGGTGAAGAGTGAGACTGGGGTGAAGAGTGAGACTGGTGTGGAGGGTAAGACTGGTGTGAAGAGTGAGACTGGGGTGAAGAGTGAGACTGGTGTGGAGAGTGAGACTGGTGTGAAGAGTGAGACTGGGGTGAAGAGTGAGACTGGTGTGGAGAGTGAGACTGGTGTGAAGAGTGAGACTGGTGTGAAGAGTGAGGCTGGTGTGGAGGGTGAGACTGGTGTGGAGAGTGGGAGGGGTATGGAGAGTGAGACTGGTGTGAAGAGTGAGACTGGGGTGAAGAGTGAGGCTGGTGTGGAGGGTGAGACTGGTGTGGAGAGTGGGACGGGTATGGAGAGTGAGACTGGTGTGGAGAGTGAGACTGGTGTGAAGGGTGAGACTGGTGTGGAGAGTGAGACTGGTGTGGAGAGTGAGACTGGTGTGGAGGGTGAGACTGGTGTGGAGAGTGGGACGGGTATGGAGAGTGAGACTGGTGTGGAGAGTGAGACTGGTGTGAAGGGTGAGACTGGTGTGGAGAGTGAGACTGGTGTGGAGAGTGAGACTGGGTGAAGAGTGAGACTGGGGTGAAGAGTGAGACTGGTGTGGAGAGTGAGACTGGGGTGAAGAGTGAGACTGGTGTGGAGAGTGAGACTGGTGTGGAGAGTGAGACTGGGGTGAAGGGTGAGACTGGTGTGGAGAGTGAGACTGGTGTGGAGAGTGAGACTGGTGTGGAGAGTGAGACTGGTGTGGAGAGTGAGACGGGTGTGGAGAGTGAGACGGGTATGGAGAGTGAGACGGCAGAGTGAGAAGCGCAGCTCGGTCCAGGCTGCAGTGTCCCAGACGTCTCTGCCCTCTGAATGCCCTTGTCCTCGCAGCAGCATCTCTGAAACTGAGCCTGCTCCTCCTCCTCCTCCTCCTCCTCCACCTCCTCCTGCTCCTCTGAATAATGGATCTCCTTCTACACCAAGTGACTGTGTTTGCTGTTTTTCCTGTTTTGTCACTCCGCCGCTCTTCCCTGCGCCGCGCCTGGAAATAGAGTGGAGAAGAGGGTTGTTGCTATGGTGATACATCCGCTGGCATTTGGTGAGACATTTATAGCAGTGAGATCCTCGGGGGGATTTAGCATCCTGTAACTTTCAGTAATACCCCGTCTAATTATATCCCACCCAGCCCGGACCGGGGCCCGGCCCCCCGACTCTGTCTGTCTGTCTGTCTGTCATAATCTCACACTGAACACTGTAGAACACTGTAACCTTTAACTCTTTAACTGAGTAAAAAATACCTGACTGAGAAACCATCATTATTCATAAAATCACCTGCTCCACAATTATTGGCACCCCTAACATTCCTAGAATTCCATAAATGTAAGTGAATATTTCTGTAATTCCTGCTGTAGTGTATAGAGTTAATCAGTATGTAGGAAGCTTTAATTAGTGATTCACCACTTCCTGTTTCCCTGGGGTAGAAACATGACATGACACAGAGGCCTATTTCTCTTACCCACCCTTCAACATGGGAAAGACGAGAGAGCACACCACTCAGGTAAGGCAGGCGTGTCGACCTTCCTTAGTCGGGCAATGCCACTCGCCTCCACCTGCCCGTATCTACAGTCGGAGGAACCATCTATTTGGTAAATTTATCCTAAAGCACAACCCAGGCTGTCATATTGTGAAGTGTGCGGATGACACGGCAGTGGTCGGATGCATCACAAACAGAGACGAGTCCGGCTACAGGCAGGAAGTAGAACACCTGGAGGGCTGGTGCAGAAAGAACAACCTCTGCATCAACGTAAAGAAGACGAAGGAGATGACTGTGGACTCCAGAAGGGGCGGACATGCCCACCGCCCCCTGCACGTCGGAGGGTCTGCGGTGGAAGTGGTCTCCAGCTACAGGTACTTGGGTGTTCACCTGAGCAACAACCTCACCTGGAGCAACAACACTTCCAGCCTGGTCAGGAAGGCACATCAGCGGCTCTACTTCCTCAGGCGGTTGAGGCGAGCTGGGCTCGGGAGCTCGGTCCTCACCTCCTTCTACAGATGTGTGGTGGAGAGCGTCCTATGCTCCAGCATCAACGTGTGGCACGGAAGCTGCTCTGCTGCAGACAGGAAAGCTCTGCAGAGGGTGCTGAAGGCTGCACAGAGGCCTGTCGGAGTCAGCCTCCCCACCACCACGGACATCTACACCTCCAGATGCAGGAAGAGGGCCACCTGCATCATGAAGGACCCCACTCACCCAGCACACTGCATTTTACACACCCTGTGTAGCCTGTGCCAGGCTAGCGGGGAGGGCACAGTGTGTGCCGCTGTGTCAGAGAATGGCATGCTTACACATATTCCCATTATAGAGCCCTATACCACACGGCATCTCGCTCTACTGATCAGAGACAGGTGTGATGCGAGGGGTTTGCCCCGCTCTAACACCGTTAATGGTTTACCATTCATCATAGAATGCTGGTGGAATTCCTCCCACCCTATTCCCCATTCCTGAACCCAGCTGAGGAGTTCCTCCCAGCCTGGAGACGGAAGGTGTAGGATCACCAGCCACACCCTCAGGTGAGCCTGCTGACTGCCATGGATGCAGACTGTGAGGATGTCAGAGCAGACGCCTGCAGAGGCTGGATTAGACACTCCCGGCGATTCTTTGTGATGTCACGATGTGAGAAATGCACCACATCCACTGAGAACATCTGTAAAACACCTGGAACAGGACGCAGGGTTATCCTGACTCCAGGCACAGTGAGGAGGACGGTAGGAGAGGTAAGGCTCTCCAGAGCTCCCTGTTAGAGAAATATATATAGGGGGCATGAGGTGCTGTGGGCCTGTGTCTCCTCCGAAGGCCCGGGAACCTTGTTAGGGTGCGTGGCATCATGAGCTGGTCTCGGCCCGAGAGTGGGAGATGGGTCATCACTGGGCCGATAATGACCCTGAACACGTGACCACATCTACACAGAAACTATCTGTCTGCCTGCGTGTCTATCTGTCTGTCTATCTGTCTGTCTGTCTGTCTGTCTGTCTATCTGTCTGTCTGTCTGTGTGTCACCATCATGTGAAAGCCCTCTTTGGTGTGCTCCTCCATTGGGACGTATCAGATCAGGAGGCTTCATCATATGACAGACAGACAACCCCCGACATCCTACAGCGGAACGTAGATTGAGATTGGTCCTCGCAGATCCTGTGACGTAGCCACAGGAAGTCCAGTACAGGAAGGTTTCAGCAGAGCCAGCTCATCCCAGTCCTTATAAAACAGGAGGAGACTTCAAAGGGAATACAAGCTGGATTTAAATCTACACAGACTCTCCACTCAGAAACTGTAGAGGAGAGCGTCTTCCTACCGCTGTTCCCATAACGCTCCAGGCGACTGTCCTGCACAAACACAGGTACTTTCGCTTTCTGTTATGGCCTCCATGGTATTCCAGCAGAGCTCCACCCACATTGCTAGGCCGGCAAATTCATCCCCCTGGGAAAGTAGTCCCATCCCGGACACGAGTTCACCATAAACCGAGATGTTTCAGTGAACGCTCCTCTAAGCACAGAGAAGCGTGTGGAACCGCCATGCCCCGGGTAAACGTCTGCAGGCTCCGAGTACCACAGAGATCAGGTTCCCAAACCCTGGAGTGCTGCGTTAGCTGTGAGCGGTGCCTGGATCTCCGGGGATCAAACCGCACGTGTCGGAACTCCTCACACTCCGGGTGGTTATTAATGAAGCAGGCTCAGAGAGGAGCTCCAGCTCTTCATCCTTCAGACAACAGAGGACGGCCTATTGCTGAATTGTGTCCGGTCACATGACTCCGGATTTCAGCCCACCTCCCACACTGACGAGGAGAATCCAGATCACGGGCTTCTCCTCTGTTGTCTGTGTGCCTCCCCTCCAGTGGACTGGGGGTCTGTCCATGGTGTTTTCTGCCTTCTGCCCACTGAACGCTGGACAGAGTCCAGCACCCCCCCTACGACCCATCAGGAGACGAAGCTTAAGAGATGAATGAGTGGGCTTCAGGGTTTTATGTATAGATGCTGTGCTGTCTGTTGTTCTCTGGCTAAGGTGATGCATCTGCGTGCCCATCATGTTGGTGTGGTCAAGTTCCTAAACTACTACACGTGTACTGACATGCGCCGAGTTCTCATGACCAAGCTGGCCTGAAGAAGTGCCACCTCCACCCACAGCCATGTCGAGGGCCACTGTGTTCGCTAACCCAACACACCAGACGTCTCGGTATGGAGCTGTAGAGGTTCCTGATAGAGTCCTGTGATAATCCATCCCATGCAGCTTGAACATCCTCACACAGTTCCTGCAGATGGTGCGGTAGGGGTGGAGGTGGAGGGACACCAGGCCTTCTGGACGTGTGACGACAAACCGCTCATCTCGGTGCTGACCACGGTGCCTCCACACACGGATTCGTTGGGCGTCTCCACCAAGACTAAAGCGGGACTCGTCACTGAAGATGACCCGCTGCCATTCTGAGTCACTCCATGACAGTCTGGTACGACACCACTGCAGTCTTTGGTGACGGTGACGTGGTGTTAAGGACAGTCGTGGTAACGGTCTGTGTGCATGTAGTCCTGCGTGGTGCTGCTGTCTGCTGATGGTGCTGCACTAACAGGAGGACTCGTGGAGGACACCACTGCTCGCCGGAGGTCTGTAATGGTGGTGTTGGGTCAGTCAGGTGCAGAGATAAGACCCGTCCCCGCTTACCTCACACGCACAGCCGGGTGTGGAACTGGAATCATTAGCATGTCTCAGGATGTCAAACCTCCCCACCAAGTTTGACTCCTGAGGGTTGACTCCTGCTGCTATTAGTGCTAGCCTATGGAACTCAGCACAGTCCAGCAGCGATGGCAGTGGCCCTGACGTGGCTGGCTGAACCCAGCATGGCATCTATGGTTCCAGAATGGCAGGCAGTGGACCAAACCACTGCGGGGCGTATGGAGGGAATATGCCTAACAGGGAATTGTTGTTTGGCGTCTATAATTAGCGCAAGTCCTTTCAGTACGTATGATTACGTGATTTAAAATTACACAGTTATGTTTACAATGATATATCGAGGGTGACATCGCTCCGTTCCTCCCTGACGCCCCCCCGCCCCCCCGCCCCTCCAGTCATTTCCAACTATGGCTGTTTTTGGACGCCTGGACGTTATGCCTATGAATACAAGGAAGAATGCAGGAATGTTGGAAGACTGTGTGCCGTTCCAGCCGACGCGGAGAGGCGGTTGGGCTGTTCGGCTGTGTCTAAAATAACAAATAGAGAAAAAACAAATAAACAAACAAACAGCAGATGATCCTGAGCGTGGCGATTACTCATTCGGGCCCAGATTGGTGTTCATTACTGCCGCTGTCGGGCACATCCTGCCAGATGGAAGTCATCATTACCCGAGCTTCTGGTTTCGGACTGCCTCACTCCCGGCTCTCCTCTGTGAGAGCTGTCAGCTCCTTCTTACTTCATTGATTTTGTTTATTGTATGAGTCCAGGCGCCTCCAGCTCTTCTCGTGTTCCTGCGCCTGCACGCCCATGTAGTGCTCCAAATGGTTCCATTAAACGGCTCCTCGTTTCAGGCTATATACACCACAGCTGGACCGGACGAGGTTCTGGATGCAGCCACATCAATGTCCAGACACTCTTACATCAGAGAACTGGTCAGGTGGTCCAGATGTGGTGGATGCCTTCCCTGGCACAGTTCCGAGGAGAATTCCCTGTAGACTGGGATTGTATCCACTGCTGGTAGACCCGTATGACCGTGCGCTTCCATACACCTGCAGATTCAGCTACTTCCTTCACACTATGGTCTTTGGCCACGCCCACATGCAGTCCCTCCTTTTAGCCAATCATTAACATCTGCTCTGGAGCCATTTTCCACACATGGAACGAGACATTCCCTGCACTGTAGCACCTCTTCCCAATCTATGGATCCCGTCACTCACACCCACCGGGATTTATAGCTCCCCATCATCCTCGTGCAAGGTGACTCGTTTTATTGTCCGGTGAGGTTACTTTTGAGTTTTCTTTGGGAACTACTTTACCTAACAACTGCCTGTGTGTATCCCTCCACCGGGAATGGATTTTCAAACCTACGCTATTGGAAAACAGCGCCTCAGTCATCAGGGAGTGTGTTCACGGCCATTCGGTGTAGTAACTGTCTGGGAGAGAGTTTTAGAGCTGGAGCTATGAGGGGTTTCCGATAAAGTGGCCAGCAGGAATATCTGTGTATGCAGTATTTCCAGTGTTCTGGTGTCGGTTCTGCCGTATCAGTTTGATCCACAGTCTGATCCTAGAACCTAGATCCTTCTCTCCATCTGCTCCAGTTCCGAGACGAAGAGTGAGGAAGAGGTGTGTGAAGGCGGGAAGACCCTGTGACCTGCTCCTCTGCTTCCAGTCGAGCTGAGGTACGTTTTCTGAGCAGCTCTGTGAGGAATGCTGAGGTGTTTTTCTCCACTGCCACCCCGGAGGGTGTGTGAGCTCGGGCTGTGTGTGTGTGGTTGTGTGTGTGTGTGGACAGACTCCTCTCCGCACTCTGATTTATGGCTGTGTGAAACGCCAGTCGCCTGCCGGGACTCAGACTCACCAAAATAAACAGCTCCCACATTCGGGATTACTATCGATCCACACCCTGTTTTCATCCAGCGCGGAAAAAAGAGTGGGCTCTTCTGTCAAACAGACCGCCCTCCCCCTCTCTCCTCCTCTCTCCTCTGCTTCTTCACTCTCTCTATCCTCTCTTCCCTTGGTGGTCTCACTTTACCTGCCTTGTGTCATTTTCTTACCCCTGTGTTTCTGTTTCAGCTGCCCCAGAGATTCCTCTCTACGATTTCCAAAAGAGAGGGATTACCCTGGTCCCTCCGGTATCTCCGTATGGTTACGTGGTTGAGAGGTACCCCACGTCACTCAGAGGGGTTTGGTGTGAAGCCAGATTTGTGCACAGTGGTGGTGATAGGAACCAGACGTCCACCTCTATGGACAGGGCTATGATGTCTCTGGCTCTACAGACTCAGTAGGTCAGTGGACCCACTTTAGACTCAGGAAGATCAACTAGTAGCCGTCAGGCTCCACAGACTGAGTAGAGTCGATGGTTCCTCAGATCCAGTAAGGCCAGAGATTCTTCTGGGATTCTGGGATCAGCAGTTCCTCAGGCTTCCTACAGTCAAAGGTTCCTCAGACTGAGTAGGGTCAATGGTTTCTCCGACTCAGCAAACCATCATCAGGGTTCCTCAGATTTAGGAGTGCCAGTGATTCCTCAGACTTGGTATGAGATGCAGGAGACTTAATGGCTCCTCAGACTCGCTAGAGTCAAAGGTTCCTCAGACTCAGTAAGGTCAAAGGTTCCTCATAGTTAATAGAGTAAATGGCTTTTCTGACTCAGTAAAAGTAGAATCCTTCTAAGTCAGTAGGGTCAACCGTTCCTCAGACTTTGTAAAATGAATGGATCTCCAGACTCAGTAGAGTCAATGGTTCCTTAGATTCTGAAGAGTCAATGAATCCTCAGACTCGCTAGAGTTAATGGTTCCTCATACTCAATGCAGTCATTAGACCAGTACAGTCAGTGGTTCCTCAGACTCAATAAGGTCAATGACTCCTCAGACCCAGTAGAGTCAATGGTGCTTCAGACTCAGAAAAGGCGATAGTTCCTCAGACTCAGAAGAGTTAACGGTTCTCCAGATTCAGTAGGCCCAGTGGTTCCTGAGTTTTTGTAGAATTAATGGGTCCTCAGGCTCAATAGAGCCAATGGTTCCCCAGACCCAGTAGAGTCAATGGTTTCTCAGCTTCAATAAAGTCAATGACCCCTCAGATCCTGTAGAGTTAGTGGACTTAGTAGGCCCAATGCTTCCTCAGTTTAGGTGGAATTATTAGTTCCTCAGACTCAGTAGAGTCAGTAGTTCCTTAGATTCAATAGACCCAATGGTTCCTCAGACCCAGTACCTCAGATTTGGTATAATTTAGAATTCTTTGAACTCAGAATGCTGATATTTGTCATTTACTCCAGTATAGTCACATGGATGGCCCAGCAGCTTGGCGGGCTCTACCTAGTGTGAGATCCACCTTTGGACAGGGCTACACCTGGATTAGGGTTAGAAACCCATGAACCGAGAAGACCTGGATGGAGACAATGACGCCCTTTCAGTAAAATGAGGAGCACTAGGACCTGTGGAGCATCAAGGGGTCTTCAGAGCCTCAATGGTTCTTCAGGCTCAAAAGAGGCGTTGGTTCCTCAGACTCAGCAGAGTTAATGGTTCCTCAGATTCAGTAGGCCCAATGGTTCTTCAGTTTCGGTAGAATTAATGGCTCCTCAGGCTCATTACAGCCAATGGTTCCTCAGACCCAGTAGAGTCAATGGTTTCTCAGACTCAGTAGAGTCAGTAGTTTCTCAGATTCAGTAAAGTTAATGGCTACCTTAGATTCAGTAGACCCAATGGTTCCTCAGACCCAGTAGAGCCAATGGTTCCCCAGACCCAGTAGAGTCAATGGTTTCTCAGACTCAGTAGAGTCAGTAGTTCCTCAGATTCAGTAGAGTTAATGGTTACCTTAAATTAAGTAGACTCAATGGTTCCTCAGACCCAGTAGAGCCAATGGTTCCTCAGACCCAGTAGAGTCAATGGTTCCTCAGACTCAGTAGAGTCAGTAGTTCCTCAGATTCAGTAGAGTTAATGGTTACCTTAGATTCAGTAGACTCAATGGTTACTCAGGCTCGATACAGCCAATGGTTCCTCAGACCCAGCCAGGTCAAAGATCCCTCCACTCAAAAGAGTCAGTGGTACCTCAGATTTGGTATCGTTTAGAATTCTCCAAACTCAGAATACTGATATTTCTCATTTAGTCCAGTATGGTCACATGGATGGTCCGGCAGCTTGGCGGGCTCTAGCCAGTGTGAGATCCACCTTTGGCCCGAGCTACACCTGGATTAGGTTCAGGAACCCATGAACCGAGAAGACGTGGATGGAGACAATGACGTCCTTTCAGGGAAAATGAGGAGCACTAGGACCTGGGGAGCATCAAGGGCTTGGACAGCTGAGAGAAGGCAAGCAGGAGAGAGGGAGAGACAGGGAGAGAGAGGGAGCCGAAAGAGAG
>JAMWET010007673.1:0-56554 GCA_024036415.1 Prochilodus magdalenae | reverse complement strand
CCTTCTGTATGTGTAGCTCAAATAAATATTGATCATATCAGTCTAAATTTCTCATCTTGTTATTTTTTTTTGGGATCTGGTCACCTTTATCTTCCTTCCCACACTACCGCAACTCCTCACACCTCCTTCTGGTGCAGCTGTTCCTTTAGAATGTATGGGTGTTTTCTTTAGACAGATTTTCTAAAGTATTTTAAATGACCATTTTAATTTAAACAAGTGATTGGTGCTTATTTCCCTCTCGTAGCAAGTAACCAGAAAAAGACAAAGGGAAACAGTTTTACTCCCCGGCAACTTTTCCAGGAGACCAGACCAACAAGGTAAATCCACTGCAGTGCTTTTTAGGCATCTGTCCAGTGCATTAAACCTCTGCATTAAGCTGATTTATAGCTTGCCTTGTCGATCTATTTGAACTTACTTGGTAACAAATAGCCATATATGTCCTGTGGCATTCTGAAGTGATCATCCACCCAGTTTAGAACAAGTAGTATGATCACTATTATTCATTGGGCCAGGCTGTCACTGTCTCTAGTCGTGCTGGTGCATTTTAACTTGCAAATGTATTTGATCATTTAACTAGTCCTACAATTTTGCACCATAATCAATCCAAAACTTGGCATTTAGAAACGAAGGACATGGTTGATGCATATCAATTAACCACTGTGACCTTAAATACTGTGAATTAAATTTACTAAAACTGTACTGTTACTGAGCTACTGCACAAGAGCACCAGTGTAGTGTTTTAGTGAGAGGAGGAAAAAGCTGTGTGAGAAATACAGCATCTATACATGGTTCAGAAAATCGAGGTCAATGCCACTTCCATGATTGGAAGGTGTTACATTCTGTTCATAGAAAATACTCACTTTCCCAAATAAAATATTTCAAGGACGTGTGGATGATGCAAAGCTAAACACTGCTGGTAAAAAAAAAAAAAAAAAGGGTTTAAGTTGGTCTCTGCTAGAGTTATTAGAATTATTTTTTTTTTTTTTTTCCCCCCGGGGACACCACTTCTTCTGAAAGAAACTATTTTAGTTTCATGCAGTTGATAGGAGCGAGTAGCATACTGCGAATTATTGATCTGATGATCAGGTGGTTTAAAACCTACATTAGGATAACAACCACAATGTTGATGTCAGAAGGCGCTGCAGTGCTGCACGTCTGTGGCTAGGTTTCTCCACAGGACAGATAAAAGAAACAAAACGACAGTATCTTTGAAGCTGCTTAGTTTCGAGGTCCACCCAACCACTAAGCTGTGTGTGTTTTTTATTGGCTTTTTTTTTTATATAGCAAGACCTCTAGTTATTCTGATATTATGCTGTTCCTAAAAAGCAGCTAATCTTGCAGTTCATTTTACATGCACTCTTCATGTCAAGAGACAAAAGAATTTGAGCAGCCAATTCATTAAAAAACAACAAGTTAACTGAAATAGGCTGTTCATCAGCTGGTTAAAAGTTTAAGACCACAGCCTTTAAAAGCCAAAATCTGTGCGAAATTTGGATTCCAATTAATTTTTTTGTCCAGAATTCATACTGGCAAGACTTCCTAATGCCAAACGCAAAAAGCTCACTGACTTTTAACGTGGTAGTATTGTTAAGTTGCATAAGCAAAGCCTCTCACAACGTGTGCGATCGCTGCTGAGGTGAGACACAGTAAGACAGTCATTTTGCATTTTTTTTAAAAGACGCAGAGGCTTATGGAACAAAAGTGACAGACCCAAAAAAGATTTCACTGGTACTGAGCCGCAGGATCCGATTGACTGTTCGTCAAGACACGGGCCGATCCTCGACCCAAACTAAGGCCTTTACTGGAGCTGACTGCAGCTCAATAACCATCAGACGGCACCTGCGAGCGAAGGGCTTCAGAATCAAAAACGTCTTCAAAGGCCACGCCTCACTCAACGCCACAAAACTGCTCGTTTGCCCACAAGGAAGCACCAAACACGGAACACTGAAAGGTGGAAGAAAGTTTTATCCCCTGATGAGAAAAAAAAATTAACCTTGATTGTCGTAATGGCTTCCAACATTACTGGCTTGAGAAGGAGATCCCACCTGAGATGTTTTCTACACGGCACCGTGTGGGGGGACACCAAAATGGTGGACCAACTCACTACTGAGTCCTTTTTTTGACATTTTAAATTTTTGTTTTTTGGAGGATTTTCGGGTTTTTTTAAAACATGGTCTTAAACTTTTGATCAGCTGATGAACAGCCTATTTTAGTTAAATTGTTGTTTTTAATAAATTGGCTGCTCGAAATCTTTTGTCTCTTGCTCATATTTCTGCTTTTAGCATTGTGAAGCTCTAATTAGAACCTAGATCCAAGATTAGATCCAACAGCACAAAATGCAAATTCATGAAATTTTTTTAACTGGTCTTAAGATTTTGATCAGGAGTGTACTGTTGGACCAGCGTGTACTATGGTTTGAGCTACTCAGGTAACTAAACTGGAACACAAGCCGCAAGCTTGTGTTTTACTTCACAGTAACTAAAAGATTTGTGTTTAGTAGGGCTGTACCCGACTCAATTTCGTCAGTCGAATTGGATTTGCCCGTCCTGGCCGGCGATTCGACTATTCGTTCATGTTTTTTCTCCATATACATTATCTAGTAAATAAATTTGCATACGTTTTAGATCCGATGTCGTCCTCATTTAGAAAGTCAGCGGAGTCACAGGAACATATTTCTGAACTAAGAGGATCGACCTGAATTGGAGCCTGATTTAATTATAGAATATAAATACGAGCAGCAGCTCATATCTATGCTAAACCTTAGCGCTTATAGTCTTTTTAATTTCACTTTTAACAGCTTCTTCAGTAGGATGACCATTCGTCTTTCATCTCTCATAAATAATGAACTGCTAAATAAAACCAAATTTTAGATGAAAAGAATGGTAGAGCTAAAACAGTAGACGTTTAATTACATCACCCGCGCTAAAATAATTATTTCTTGCTTATCAGCAGGCGTATTAAGTGACCTGTACTTATCTTAAAATAAAAATAATCTTAGCTGTGGACGAATAAATAAAGATATCTGTAATTTAGGTTCTAAAATAATGAAATTATAATACATCAAACATCTCCAGTTCATTTTTCCTTCACCGCAAACAGCCATTCTGTCTAAACTGAAAGTCAGTTCACTCGTTTGAAGCAGTGCTCGATGTCTGACTAAACGAAGAGCAGAATTAGGTTTGATTTGTCGAGAATCTTTTCTTCAAAAGCTCCTCCAGACTTTTTTTGAGACATCGCTCCACCTGTGTCTCCCAGCTTCACAGCTTTAGAGGTGAACCACCAGCGCACGGTGTCGCATGGATTTAATTTTTCAGCAAGCATGCGTCATAGCCCAACCAGAACTTAAATATATATTGATTATTCACTATGTAATAATTATTAAAATGTCTTTTTAAATTATTAAATTTCTTGTGCATTTTTGTAAGCTTTAGTCTGTTTTATGGAAAAAAAAACAAAAAAAACTTGTCACTGTTTTCAGTCGACTTCAAGGGTCTCAGTCGACTTCAAGGGTCTTCGACTGACGATTCAACTCGTCAACTTCTAGAGGGCAGCCCTAGTGTTCAGTAATAGTGTTTTCACAAATACACCTGTTATTTTATAATTTCTGATGGTTTAAACTTCATAAACCAGTCTAGAGCTTTACCCATCTGTCTTGTATGAGTAAGAATCGCAACACATCAGCCAAAATGCTTTTCTTTGCTCTCTCAAGTTCATTAACTTTTATACCCTCAAACTCTCCCATTTTAAATTCGTTGTTCAAAAGCTGCTGTATACTACATTTATTCTGAGGGAATGTCAGTTGTTCAAACTTACTTCCTTTTCCTCTGCTTTAACCAGATAACCAGCAAAACAGCTCTAAAAACATTTATTACTTGGCAGAGGAACCAGCACCAAAGGTAAAGTTACAAAACAAACCGCAGCATTTTTTAATTCTATCAGTTTATAACATATGTTTCCATTACAACTTTGTAAAAAACTGATTTAAGATTTTATTTTCATTTCTAAACCAGGAAGGTGCTGAACAACCATACGCCCAGATCACGAAGCCAACAAACTAAAATCTGGATTTCGCCCTCAGTTCATCGCTGCTCTATACTGGCCTCTTGTTATATTATTATTTTGAGAACCTGATATACTTTCTCAACATTTTATTTTCGCATCAATAAGCAAAAACTTTCCTGCTAAATTTAGAAGATGAGGAATTTTAGCCTTCATTTCCTCACGCATATGGCTTCAGCGTGTTCAGGTGTTTTGTTGCTGCCTCGTGGTTGGTTGTTTATGTTCAGTAGCGTGGTCTACTCTTACATACAGAAATCGGAAATAAATGAGTGTAAGAGTACTGTTACATACAACCCCCCACTGGCCCAGTGCGGTACTGCACACCTACAGCTGATCATGGACTCCTCAAGACTGCTTCATCTAATTTCACATAATTAAACGCCTCTGTGAGATGTGGGTTCTGATCTATGTTTCTGATGGTTTCTTTTGTCCCCTGCCTTGTCTCCTGTTTTGTGGTTTCTGTTCTTTAATATGTCACTGATGTTGCCTGAATGTGTTTTGACCCCTGCCTGTTATCTGGATTGTGAGTATTGGAATGCCCCTAATAAAGCCACTCTGCACTTGAAATGTGTCTCAAGCCCCTAAATACAAATATACATGCAGTGAGAGATCTGAAAGAAATCAGAGTAAGGATATACATGCAGTGATAGATCTGAAAGAAATCAGAGTAAGGGTATACATGCGCTGACAGATCTGAAAGTAATCAGAGAAAGGGTATACATGCAGTGAGAGATCTGAAAAAAATCAGAGAAAGGGTATACATGCAGTGAGAAATCAGAGTAAGGGTATATATGTGGTGAAAGATCCGAAAGAAATCAGAGTAAGAGTTTACATGCAATGAGTAATCTAAAAGAAATCAGGAATAGTTATGGTCATGTAGAGGTCATTTACATATCAGTAACAGAACTTTGCGAGGTGCAAGTCTGAGGTGCAAGTGGAGTGTCTAGTTAATGAGTAAGAGTGGTGTCTATAAGGTACAGGTGCAACTTGTGCCTCGAGTCTCTAAAAAGCGATTGCGAGTCAAAATGAGTGACTGAGGTATGCACTTGACCAGATGTTTTGTGATAGAAGTGAAAGTGGGGGCTCAATCTCTGATGCGAGTCAAGTCTTTAAATAGCTAATCTGAGCTGTAAGTCTCTGAGGTGCAAGTACAGGTTTCCAGTCTCTGAAGTATGACTTTAATTTAGGCTTCTGAGTTCCTAATCAAATCTCAAGCCTTCTGAAAAGTGAATCCAAATTTAGATCCGAGTTTCTCTGAGATGAGACTGAAAAGTCCAAGTCAAGCTTCTGAGGTTCAAGTCTCAGATAAGTCAGTCATGTTATCTAAGAGGTGTGACTGTGAGCCGAGTCTTGAGTCTCTCGAGGAGAACGTCTGAGTAGTGTCTCTGAGGTGTAAGACTGAGTCAAGATTTCAAGTCTGATTTGTTCTTATTTAATTTATACAGCGCTTCAGACAACAGAGGTTGCAAAGCAGCTTTAGTGAAATCCAGGTCCCAGCCCAAGTGAGGAACAGAAAGGCCTGGATAAATCAGAGGCTGTTATGTCCACACTTATGAGATGAACTTCTTTAAGTAACCATTTATATAAAACTAAAATTTAATGGAACGTTTTCATTTTGTCCAATCAGCATGTGAATTTTCTAGGCACTGACACTGGTCAGTGTGAAATGCATGACATAGGTCATGTAGAGGTCATTTACACGTCAGTAACGGAACTGTGCACCCTGTGTGGAGTCTCAAGTCTGGGTCCATCAAACAATAAATCACGCGAGTGTTTTGTCAGGAAATTGGTCTCACGTTTCCGGGACACAAAGCAGCATCCAGAGTGTGTAGTTAATGAGTCTGAGTTGAGTCCTTGAGGTGAGAGTTTTACGGTATTTTAAAAGAATAAGATCTGACTTGTTAAAACTTTAGCTAGATTAACTGACCTTCTGCAGCTCACTATCGCTATCGCTGAAGGATGTTCTGCAATGAAAGGCTGGTTACTTGATGTCAGCCCTAACTTTGCTGCAGAGCATTAATAACTAGAAAAGTGCATTTCCTGAAGGAAGCGCGGGATGGTTGTGCAGCTTGCTCAGTGAGGAATGAGGGATGAATAAATGATACACGGAGGAGTGTGCATGCTTGCTATAGTGCTATGGTGTTGCTAGCCACTTGCAATGGTATCCCAGTTGGTTGCTATGGTGTTGCTAGCTTACCCTAAGTGGATGTATGTGGTTGCTGTGTTGTTGCTAGGTGGTTGCTATGGTACCCCAGATGGCTGCTATGGTGCTGTTAGGTGGTTGCTAGATGATTGCTATGGTGTTGCTAGCTGGTTGTTAGGTGGTTGCTAAGGTGTTGCTAGGAGGATGCTATGGTATCCTAGGCGGTTGCTAGGTGGTTGCTATGGCATCCCAGGTGGTTGCTATAGTATTGCTAAGTGCTTGCTATGGTATCCCGGGTGGTTGCTAGGTGGTTGTTAAGTTATCCCAGGCGTTTGCTAGGCAGTTGCCATGGTATCCCAGCTGGTTGCTAGATAGTTGCTATGGTGTTGCTAGGCGGTTGCTATGGTATCCCAGGTGGTTGCTAGGGTATCCCAGGCATTTGCTAGGTGGTTGCTAAGGTGTTGCTAGGTTGTTGCTATGGGATCCCAGGTGTTTGCTATGGTATTGCTAGGTGGTTGTTATGGTATCCCCGGTGGTTGCTAGGCAGTTGCTATGGTATCCTAGGTAGTTGCTGTTGTATTCCAAGTGGTGGCTACGTTGTTGCTAAGCGGTTGCTAAGGTGTCGCTAAAGTATCCCAGGTGGTTGCTATGGTGTCCCTTTCTGGGAAAATTCCTTCCCACCTAGAATCCATGCATCCGAGCAAAAAACTGTATCTAAGCCCACATCTCGTATCAAACCGGACAATCTGGAGTGGGAACGGAGTCGATATCTTGAAAACTGCGGGACGAGTAGAAGAAGAAGAAGAAGATGAAGAAGAAGAAGGAGAAGAGAAGGAGGAGGAGAATATAAATTGAGTAACAGTACAGTTGTGCATTGCTTTACACAATAAAGTAACATGTACATGACGACCGCAGAACTCGCAGCAGTCAGGAAATAAAAGGTCAGCATTAGTCAAACTATCCTGGCGAAATTTCATCATCAGATTTATTTCTGTCTCTTGGCTAAAATTTCTCAAGTTCTATGTCTCAACTTCAAAGTGGTCATCGCGGACACCTACGCTCACAACTGTCAGACTGCCGTATCCATTTATAGGTCCGGGTGAACAACAGGAACTGCTCTGTGTCTTCTCACAGCGAGGGCTATTTCTGTCCCATGTTTGTTTTACCTAAAACCATCCTCTGTTAGTTTCTATTACTTGCTGTCTAAACGTGATGGAACGTGTTGGGCTCCTCTGTCTCCTGCTGTGCGGAAGCATATACAGGATCAGCAGCGGTGAGTACTTTACACCATGCGTTCAGTGTGGTGCTTCGTTAATAAACGTTACAGGGGTGTAAGGTTTTGAGGAATCGTGATATCACGATGCAAAACGATGACTGTGGACAATGTGGACACTGCGCATCTATTACGGTCCCTAAAGCAACTGACTGGTTTGAGCACCTAACAATCAGCACCAGTCAACAACCCACCAACACATTCATTCGGAAGCTGTGCAACAACACCAACACAGTCATGACTAAGCTTTACTGGGCGTAGTAACCAGAATTTCAACTTTAAACAGCTGCCTATTTAAGACAAAGGGAAGTGTTTTGTGCTAATTAAGGCAGAACTAAAACAGAAATTCGGGAACCAGAAGTACTCAACCCCACAGTAATATGGAATTAGGTGACGTGGTTGGGTGTGTGTGTGTATTTTGGGTATATTACAGCAGATTTAAACGCAGCCAGTCTGATTTTAGGACCGGAACTGTATTTGAGTGCTATTTTAGATTTCTGCATTTCCTAATGGACTATTCCCCCGCGTTTGTTAATGCGGTATGGTTAGGAGTAGACTAAAACAGTTCCTGGTCGTGTTATAAACAATGGCTGAAGCTACTGCCGATTCCTAAACACGTCTGTAAGTCACTAGAGTTCCTTCCCCACTCAGCTAAACAGCTCCGCACCTCATGTGTCACTTTTAACGAGGCATCCTATCACAAACAAGAGTTAAGATGACCAGGAGAGTGAACGTAGGGCTGAGCAGTGGACAGGTTTAGTCATGTGTGGATTAAAGTGTTCAAGTTAAAGATAAACATTAATTAACTGGACCAGCCTGGACCATGTCATGTTTTAGAGGTTTGCTTAAAAGGCTTGGGAGAAACTTGCCCCTGAGCACCGCAGCTCAGTGAGTAGTTAGCGTTAATGTAGATATCTGATCCGGGCGCTAACACTGCTGAACTTTACACTGTCTGAGTGGGGGATTAAACCTGCTGGACTATTTTCCAAACTGAAGTACAGCAAGTCCTGCAAGTTTCCCACACGTTTCTTTAGTCTGTCCACTTAGGAATGGGATGTGTTGCACATGAAGATCTGCTGTGCTCCCTCTCCAGATTTTTGTGTGGAATAGACTCCGCCCTTCCACACTGAACACGTTCAGAGATGCAGTTTTAAACCTATGTCCAATGAGATGAACTGCACGTTAGACTCGTCCACTGAGTCAGACGTACATGGTCGTACACATACAACCACCACCACCAGCACCACCACGATGACGTGGTGTTAACGTCTGCCAATGGTGCCGGAACTAACAGAATGACTCATGGAGGGCAAACATGAATTTGTAGCTTGCAAAATAGACTTTAATTTACAACTCAGGGTTTAAAATTGAGTTAAGTTGCTTTATCTTAGAAGTTTAGCGAAGCCTAATAATTTTTTGAGTCTCAAAACAATAAAAAAAAATTTTATCTTTAATTTTGGATCCTTGTATTAGAAATGTTTGTGCCTATTTGGGAAAGTGAAACCTGTAGTTTGAAATAGCAATCATAATGGAACAGGTAAAACGATACGCATTTCCTCAGGCAAAACAGACTTTAGTCCATCAGGGTTCACAACTTAGAGGTTAAGTGAAAGTGGGACATTTTTGACCCTCAGAATATACTTGTATTGCTTACAGAGTGAGATTTGGGCATGTAGCAGGATGCGGCTATAGAATGCTGGAAATGGGTGTGCAGATAAATACTACTTGTTCACATTTATGTTGAAGGAATGAAACAACATCACCCTTTCACAAACCTACGTAAAAGATACAAGCTGAAAAAGCAAGGTTAGTAACATCAGCTTAGCAACATTACCATTAGCATGCGTCTGTCTGATTAAGAGACTGGCTGCCTTTCTCTGTGTATCGTTCAAGCCATGTGTGATTTCAGTGGACTTCTGTCTAAATACATCAGTAATTTATTCTAGTTACGCTACAATGCAGAGTAACATGCCGTGATATGCTGGAAAACTGAAGAGTGCATGTCGAGCGTGCTAGGCATACCTCCATTTAAAAACAATGGTTTTGAGTTTAAGTGTATGTGATGTGACGCTGCATGTCTGCTGTGCGGTGGCTTTGATTATGACTATGATTAACTGATAATTAATGACGTCAAACAAATAAAAACAGTTTGTTAAGAACTAATATCAGATATCTGTAGACATGGGGTTCTATCAATGTATAAATGTCCTGATAGAAGCAAATCTGTTAAAATACTGATATCCAGTACTGTTTCTGCAATCACACTATAATACAGTAGATATAAGGAGGCAGACAAGTTAAAGGGGTTAAGCAAGTAAGAGGAGTTGAATAAACAACAGGTTCGGTAAAGGAGAGGCAAAAAGCAAGGAAATAACACTCAAATTCGACAAAAGGTTGGAAAAACTTGGCGAGTAGCGTGTGTTTGCGTGGGGTATGTAAATTAGTGACAGTGATATTTAGACAGCTGAAAGCAATCAATAGATGGGAGAGGCAGACCGGGGAGGATTGGTCGAGCGCAAGCATGTGGGAGTACTGTCATCGGGCTGTGCACTCTGGGAACAGGAGTTTGAAGGAGTAACACAGTCAGGCAGACCCGCATACACGACAACAACCAAAACGTTTGTGAACAGAAGCATCACCACCGGACAGAGCCATCCACACCTCACGTTTAGCTTAACATGTAACACACATACTAAAAACAGACGTATGATAGTTAATCAGTGGAAACAGTTAGAATTCAAACGTGAGAAATGATCATCACAAATCAGTACAGTGTACCTGAAACTCCTGGAGTGTTATATTAAATTACCAGGTATTACTACACACCTAGGGATCACCATGTGCTCACAGTGCTAACCAATACATTTCATTCTGACAAGTTTGGGTCATTCACACAAGACAGCCTCCACTCGTGTCCATCAATATTTATGTCAATGATGTTCAACAGTATGGCGAAAGCTAAAGTCTGAACACCCCAAGTTAACGTCCATGTTTTGCTGATTCTAGACATACTCTACAGAGAACTCATTTAAATGGTTCTGCACATCTCAGTGCTGTACTAGATACAATGTAGCATACAGATCAGAAATGTAGATCAGAAATGTACGCTTTAACTATTAGATACAGGAACATATGAAATCACAAAGGAGAACACACAGACTGGTGAAATCAGAAAAAACATAATGATGAAATGATGAATGAAGTTGTAATAAAGGTGTAATGAACTAATTACAGCAGTTCTGCACACTTAACACTGTATCTGCTCCACTGTGTTCATCCTAACAGAGACTCTACGTGTGAGTCAGACAGAGGGAAACACCGCCATCCTTTCCTGTGGAGGAAAAACTACAGGCTCAGTGACCTGGAGCAGAGACACCAACGGACAGAGAGAGGACATTCTGAACATTACTAATGGAAAGACGACCAAACTCATCTCTGATCCAGATGGACGTTACGGTGCAGGAGCAAATCTAGCGCTGACCATATTCAGAGTCTCTCAGTCAGACGCTGGTAGATACTACTGCAGTGGAGCTACAGTGGAGCTCACTGTGACAGCAAAATCCAGTAAAGGTGAAAGACTAGACTCAATTAAGTGGAATTATTGGCACCCTGTGTAGAACCCTGTGTCTAGAGCAGGCCTGAATACACTATATTAAATTCTAGGGCCTAGTTCAGTTTAAAAAAATTAATTAATTAAAAAAATAAATAAATTTACAAGTTTGGTGTCAGCCTGCCACGCTGGCTAACGGAGCTCAGGAGAACCCCAAAAACACGCACACACGGCCAAAGGGAGATGCAAAGTAGGGCTGGGTATTGCCTACAACCTCATGTTTCAGAGACCACAATACAATGCATTTTGCCTTACACATTGGATTTAAATTCTGACACGATTCTACACAGTATTTACTACTAACCTGAGACACACATTGGCCCTCTGTATTACTGGATGTTATGTGTTGCACGATTTTAGATTTTAGTTACGATACAGGTTACGTTAGAAAAACTGAGGGTTATCTACACTCGCTGCTCTACAGAGAATATATTGGATTACGTCACCACGTTGAGCGTCTGACGATTATGTAACAAACCAATGATAAATAGCATCATACCACATCCTGGTGTTGGGCAGCTCATTGTATCTTGAGTTTTACTAACTAAATTTCCTAATCGATCACAGACACTGAACAAACATTATTCATCTCCAAGTTCCTGTGGATTATCTACGATATTTTCTAAATGCTATATAATCTATTTTTATGAGCTGTGCGCAAAGACACTTTGTCTTCGAGTTGGAATGGATTGCATAGCATAGCGGGTAGAGCACTGCCAGACAAATCCACTGGTATGGCAGGTACCTTCTAATAACAATTTAAATATTTTTGAGATGTTGTGGTACCAAAATCAGCTTACGCTGAGGCTAAGCCCATGTGAGAGTCATGTAATATCTAGAGAAAGTTTTATATACAAACCTTCTGGTTTGCACTACCAGAATTCTAGCACAAACAGAAGCAGCGAGGGGTCATGGCAGTTTCGAAAACACTGATATAGCGGATATTTGCCAGGTTTTGCCGGAGGTGACAGTTTAATGTGTTCATCCATGTCTGTTCTGAACTTAGACACGTGTTGTTTGTGTATGTGCTGCCTCCTATTGGCTTTATTGTGAACTGCACCACAGGAGATGCTTCTTTCCCAAATCTGTCTTCATGGTATTGGATGCCGTATCAACACAGTCACATCTGCAGTATACTGTACATATAGTGTACATCACAATATACACTCATCATCAGTAGAACAGCTGCACCCAGAAGGAGGTGTGGGATTGCAGTGCTGTTGGGAAGGAGGATATAAGTTACCAGGATCAATAACTGATAATAAATTTAGACAGTCTGGTACGACACCACTGCAGTCTTTGGTGACGGTGACGTGGTGTTAAGGACAGTCGTGGTAACGGTCTGTGTACATGTTGTCCTGCGTGGTGCAGCCGTCTGCCAATGGTGCTGCACTAACAGGATGTTTCAAGGAGGACATCACTGCTCATTGAATGCTCTGCAATCAAGGCTCGGGATCAGTCAGGTACAGCGGCTCGTCCTTGCTTGCATCACATGCGCAGCTGAGGGTGAAACTTGAATCATTAGCATGTCTCACGATGTCAAACCCACCGAGTTTCATTCCTGTCCACTGATTCTCTCTGGGTGGAGCCATTTTTGTTTTAATGATGAGTATTTGAACACAGCCCCACAAAAGGAAACTGAAATCTTTGAATTGTATGTATTCATTTCACATTCTGATTATTATTACTAAAGGAATTAATACACAACCTCAGAGCTACATTTTTGCAGAGTTCCGTACTAAAATATGGCCCAAAAACATAATAGTGCATGTCATCTAGCAAAGATTCAACATAACATTAACGTCTGATCATTATCCAATTCACCTGTAGTCTCCCAGTTTAAACAGTGTTTATAGAGAACTGGTAAAACAGACATGCAGCATCGAACTGAACTACATATAATAGGCGTGGATAAAGTGATAAGAGGAAAAAAGACTGGTGCAGTGAGAGAACAGACATACAAAGATAAAACTATGAAGAAATAGGTGTAATAAACTAATTACAGCAGTGCTCCACACCTAACACTGTACCTTCTCCACTGTGTTCCTCCTAACAGAGACTCTACATGTGAGGGAGACAGAGGGAAACACCGCCACCCTTCCCTGTGGAAGACAGACTACAGGCACAGTGACCTGGAGCAGGGACACCAACGGACAGAAAGAGGACATTCTCAGCACTACTAATGGAAAGACGAGTAAAGGCATTGCAGACCCAGACAGATATGACCTCGGAGCAAATCTATCCCTGATTATATATGGAGTCTCTCAGTCAGACGCTGGTAGATACTACTGTAACCTACGCATAGTGGAGCTCACAGTGACAGCCGGTACGTGTAAAAACAAGTTTCATTCCTGTGCATAACCAAAACTACAGCAACCTCCTAGAACCGTGACTCCCTTTATAAACACCAGCTCAGAAATTATATAAAATGTTCCTCTCAGTCCTACATGGAAAATACAAACCAACCCGACCAGGAGCGTGTAGTACAGTACAGTGTCAGCCATTTTGTAGTGCTGTTTAAAATCTTAATGGTAACTTTCACTCACTACACAGACTCTTACTACCTAATTCAACACACCCTTAACACACAGCACAATTTAATGTTTAAATGACACTATAAATTCCACATAATGCAACTGTGTTTTAGTACAGTAGAGGTAGAGTCAAGAGTGAGACACATGCACACAGACAGTAAAGGTTGAGAGATTCCAATTTTGTATACAAATTTAAGTTGGCATTGATTTTGCTTTCCACTCAATGACCACTCCCCCACAGCCCCCACCCCCAGCGAGAATGGAGTATAAGCTGTGTAGATGAATGATTGAATAAATAAGTTTTAAAAAATTACGCACACATTAGTGAGCTAGTGGCAGAATTGGACTACTGTGACGACGGACCAACAGATTGTGACGCGCACTGAACGGGTTTGTACTGAAACACAGCAACACCAAGAACAGGGAAATACAGTCAAGGGCTAAACCAAGTCAATAAACAGGCAGGGGTCAAACCAAGCAGACAATCAGACCAGGCAGAGGGACCAGAGGGAATAAACAAGAGGGGGTAAACCAGGGAATCAAAATAGAGTCAAAGCCAGAGTAACAAGATCAAACACAGAGAGAGAACGCTCAGTACGCAACAGAGTGGCAATACTTTACAATGAGCCCGTGTGAGAGAGAAGTATTTAAACAGACTAATTAACTTCAGGTGACTAATCAATATTCTGGAGACTGAGAACGAGGAAACGGGTTGTGGTTGGGAAAGGATGAACACGTAACATCAGGTGGTGGATTATGGGAAATGGAGTCTGGGAGATCGGAGGTGAGCGGAGAACTACATTCTTGACCATCAGGTGGTTAACGTATTTGCTTGTTCACCCTAAAATTTGGAACTTACTGAAGTCACTTACTAATGTTACAGCCTACAGAGCCAAACAGCACAGCATCTATGAACCAAAACAGCTACTCAGGATCTTGGTAAACCCAGTGTGGTGTTTTGTCTGATTAATGTTAGCGGACTGCTTGCTTGTGGAAAATCCATTAATGCTCCAAATCGCTGGGCTATGAGCTGCCTATAAAACTCTTCACGCTAGCAGCAGTACATGCACCTATGACAAGGGGGGGATTGTTTGTCGCAACTAAGGTCAAATGTGTGTTCCAGCAGCCAAGTCACCAGGCTTTAGCCAAGGCACAGGTCGCTCTCACCAGCAACTCAAGTTGCAGGATTCAAGACTGTCAAATTCTTACTCTGGATTTCCTGCCATAGAAAATATATGCAAATCTATGTAAAAGGAAGTAAAGAAAAAACAGGAAAAAAAAGAATAAAAAACATACATAAATATGATTTGACATGCATACATATTCTTCCTAAAACATAGTTACGGCATATATATTTTAGACACATTATTTTTTACTTATAAATTAAGTTTCATCTAGGCACTTAATGTATGAAAACTATGTATGCTGTAAAGTGATTGTTTTCATTACCAGTTTAAACAGTATTTATGGAGAACTGGTAAAACGGACATGCAGCATCGAACTGAACTACATATAATAGGCATGTATAAAGTGATAAGAGGAAAAAAGACTGGTGCAGTGAGAGAACAGACATACAAAGATAAAACTATGAAGAAATAGGTGTAATAAACTAATTACAGCAGTGCTCCACACCTAACACTGTACCTTCTCCACTGTGTTCTTCTTAACAGAGACTCGATACGTGAGGGAGACGGAGGGAAACACCGCCACACTTCCCTGTGGAAGAAACACTACAGGCACAGTGACCTGGAGCAGGGACACCAACGGAGAGAAAGTGGCGATTCTGGCCATTACTAATGGAGAGATGACCAAATGCATTCCTGATCCATACGGACGATATGACCTTGGAGCAAATCTAACCCTGATCATATATGGAGTCTCTCAGTCAGACACTGGTAGATACTACTGCGGTGGAGCTACAGTGGAGCTCACTGTAACAGCAAAAACCAGTAAGTGTGAAAGACTAGAGTTATTTAAGTGGAATTATTGGCACCCTGTGTAGAACCCTGTGTAAAGGTAGAACCCAGACAGTAAAGTTTGAGAGATTCCAATATTGTATACAAATGTAAGTTGGCATTGATTTTGCTCTCCACTCAACGACCGCTGAGAGAGGACAATCAGACCAAGCAGAGGGACCAGAGGGAATAAACAAGAGGGGTAAACCAGGGAACCAAAAAAAAAAAAAATGAACCAGCCTATGAACCAAAACAGCTACTCATGATCTTGGTAAATCCGGTGTGGTGTTTTGTCTGATTAATGTTAGCGGACTGCTTGCTTGTGGAAAATCCATTAATGCTCCAACTCACTGGGCTATGAGCTGCCTATAAAACTCTTCACGCTAGGGGCAGTACATGCACCTAGGACAAGGAGGGGATTGTTCGTCGCAACTAAGGTCAAATGTGTGTTCCAGCAGCCAAGTCACCAGGCTTTAGCCAAGGCACAGGTCGCTCTCACCAGCAACTCAAGTTGCAGGATTCAAGACTGTCAAATTCTTACTCTGGATTTCCTGCCATAGAAAATATATGCAAATCTATGTAAAAGGAAGTAAAGAAAAAACAGAAAAAAAGAATAAAAAACATACATAAATATGATTTAATATACATACATATTCTTCCTAAAACAGTTACGGCATACATATTTTAGACACATTATTATTTTTTACTTATAAATTAAGTTTCATCTAGGCACTTTCTGTATGAAAACAATGTATCCTGTAAAGTGATTGTTTTCATTTTCAGCTCTGTGGAAAATCCTGGTCGCAGTAGGAGTAAGCAGCCTGGTTGCTGTGGTGATGGTGCTGTTCGTTTATAAACGTTTCCACAAAAACAAAGGTGATGACCGTTTATCACTCCAGCTGTAAATTTATGGTCTTGGCAGCATATAGTTTTACACACTCAAAAATAAGGATGAGCAATTCCACTGAAACACTATATTTGGTTTCCTAAAGCAGGGATATGTTAATCCTGGTCCTGAGGGACTGGTGTCCAGCACAGTCTGATGATCTATTTGCTCAAACACATCTGATTTGACCTGATGCAGAATACACATATTTGGTAAATCAGCAACTTTGACTGAAACAAGACAAATAGTTTCTCTAGACTGTATCAGTGTGAGAGAAGAAAGGTCATGTCAAACAGCCACTTCAGGCATATCCAAATATACCACATACTTAATTAATGATCCTCAAAGAATTTAGCTTTTAGCATTTTTATGAAAGTGTGGCATATATTTCTATTACATGATGATTAGATAAAAAAAAAAAAAAACTAATGAAGTGCCACCACTCTTTTTTTAAAAAGCACATCTTTAGATGACAATTAGTTTGAAGTGTCTCTAGGCGGCTTGTTTATATGTTCTTCAGTGAATGTATACGACAGGGACAGCACCAAACGCCACTGTGTACTAGGGTAACAATGTGCTGAACACAGGGCCTTCAGAATCAGACCCAACTTCCCCTCTTTTCAGTGCCTGGTTGTTTGTAAATGTTCTTTACACCCTTAAAATCCCTGGTTTCTAAACTGGTCTGGACTTGGCCATATGCTTTTCAGTACAGAACATTTATACTGTGGAGGTCTTTACAACTGCTGCCCAGTTTTATACCTCCAACTTACAAAACCTATTCTTTAAAGAACTGTCCACTTCTTCTAAGGTCCTTCACAGTAGAAGTCTACATGAGACACTGAAATTCAGTCTCACACTGCGTAAAGTTATTGTGGTCACCCAGAGACCTAGCTTAGAGATAAAGAGATTCACTTCTTTTAAGATAAAGCAGTCTTTCTATGACTCTCCTTCAGAGAACCCATGGGGCACCTGCATTTCTCATAGGTGTTATTGACTTTCTGCTCTCTCTCTTAGCACAAAGTGCAGTTACAGAACATCAAGACCACGTCTATTGCTCTATTAAAGACAGAACACCAAAGCCACAACCTGGTAAGTTTAATATTTATTTAAGTCACTTACTGTATTACCCTGTTCTCTAATGGTCCACAGAACCATATCACATAACATTCTGGAATTCTAAATGCACCACAAAGTTACAAGACTTAACAGGATGAAAACCAATATACTCAAACTAAACACATGTAACTTGCTACTGATTTGTTGACATTAAAACAAATTCAAGGCTCCATTTTGGAAATGCGTTGTGTGAGATTAAACATATTTATGTTGAGTATCTCAGTGATAACGTTTGTCAACTGATTCACTAAATCATGCTGTATTCCTCTATTAGTGAGTGACCTAGCAGAGACAAACAAAACCATCTACTACCTGGCAACTTATCCAGGAGTTCAGCCAACAGGTACATCCTCAGTACTTCTACTCATGTCTGGTTGTATTCTCTCGTGACTAAAAATACCAATGTCTTTCTCATGCAATATAAATGAGCAAGGTTGTGCATAACAAGATCCTGGTAATAAAATCCCAACCATGATACAGTGGTTATGACTTAATATACTGAGATACATTGTGATACTGCAAACAAGGCAATATAAAAACCAACCTCTGTACCAGTCAGAGGCAGACTAGTCATCACCCCCTACCGGTGTACCAGTCAGAGACAGCCTAGTCATCACCCCACTACCGGTGTACCAGTTAGAGACAGACTAGTCATCACCCCCCTACCGGTATACCAGTCAGAGGCAGACTAGTCATCACCCCCCTACCGGTATACCAGTCAGAGGCAGACTAGTCATCACCCCCTACCGGTGTACCAGTCAGAGACAGCCTAGTCATCACCCCACTACCGGTGTACCAGTTAGAGACAGACTAGTCATCACCCCCCTACCGGTATACCAGTCAGAGGCAGACTAGTCATCACCCCCCTACCGGTATACCAGTCAGAGGCAGACTAGTCATCACCCCCTACCGGTGTACCAGTCAGAGACAGCCTAGTCATCACCCCACTACCGGTGTACCAGTTAGAGACAGACTAGTCATCACCCCCCTACCGGTATACCAGTTAGAGACAGACTAGTCATCACCCCCCTACCGGTATACCAGTCAGAGGCAGACTAGTCATCACCCCCTACCGGTGTACCAGTTAGAGACTGACTAGTCATCACCACCACTGGTTAACAACTAAATTAATATTAGCTAAAACCCTTTTCCCTGTTTATTTTATGGATACATGAACAGTGTTGTATTGAGATGTTTAAAACTGTTCCTGTGCGTTAAAAAAAAAATTTATCTGCTAATCTGCAGAGACTGTATCCGGTCATATAACCGCGGAAAATAAGACCCAATCCAGAACACCAAAGGTAAACCCACAAAACTGTATCAGACAACTGTATTTTAATAAAATGTTTGTCAGTTTGGGACATTCCTGATGCTCATGCCCAAAAAAAAACTTTATTATTTTTTCTTTACAACAGGAACAAGTTGAACCCCTGTACATCAACTCCTAGATCCCAACTAAAACAAAACCCTGATGTCACTGCAGCTACACACTGATCTATAGTTTGGTCTGGTTGTCTTGCACCCATTCGAGTGCTGATGTTCCTAGGTACTGCGTTGCTATGGTATAACTTCATTTACACATTATTAAGCATTTTTTAATAGCCATGTTCCACCATTTTCAGCTACCTGTACATCAACAATACACACACAACCACACACCTCTAAACGTTGCTTGCTATATATACTCAGACATACTACCTTTGTTCCTATCTTACGGTTCACCTAAAACCCAGTGCTTCTGACCCAACACAGGAAAATACTTAAACTGCTATACTAAACTTAAGTTTTTCTGTAGTACTGCAAACATATATAAGCAGTTAATAAACATTTTTGTGAAGAAACGATACAAATAAAAGCTTTTTATACTGTTATACTGAGCTTTGCTCATAATTCTGTGGTGCATCATGATGGGATTTAAACCTTTAGCTTTACAGAATGGCTGTTAGAAGCTAAAGCTGCACAGTCACAGCTTACACTGCGGTTCGGATGTAGTTTGAATATCTAGGTTTCTAGCTTCAGGTACACTTCTGCATTACTCCTCTATTAAAGAGCAGCCTGGACTGAAAAAACTCCTTATGATTTCAACAGGCAGGGCGAATAAAATACTGGGTCATGTAGAAGTAAAAGGAGACAAAAAGCAAATAAGAAAAAAACGGAAAAACTGAATCAGTGGCACAATATTCAGGTACTGAGCAACTTTAACTCCACTGAAACAGACGATGAGTGTTACTCAATAAAACGTAAAATCAAATTTTCCTCTGCAATTATTTTTAATCTTTTAAATTATTTATTACTGACTAATTGACTGTGACTAATATGCAATCGAATGGTTTTTAGTGACATTAACTACATCACTATTTCTTCTACATCCACTGACCTTTATAGCCCTTCATTAGTAAACATCTCCTCAGATGAGGACTGAATCTCCTTTTATCTTCACTATTTAACACTTTACTGTATATCCCATTTGCACTCCTGGGCGCTCCAGGCACTTTTCTGTATACCCTGTATGCACTCCTGGACACTCTAGACACTTTACTGTATATCCTATTTGCACTCCTGTACGCTCTAGACACTTTACTGTATATCCCATTTGCACTCCTGGACACTCTAGACACTTTACTGTATATCCTGTATGCACTCCTGGACACTCTATACACTTTACTGTATATCCTGTATGCACTCCTGGACACTCTATACACTTTACTGTATATCCTGTATGCACTCCTGGACACTCTATACACTTTACTGTATATCCTGTATGCACTCCTGGACACTCCAGGCACTTTTCTGTATATCCTGTATGCACTCCTGGACACTCTAGACACTTTACTGTATATCCTATTTGCACTCCTGTACGCTCTAGACACTTTACTGTATATCCTGTATGCACTCCTGGACACTCTAGACACTTTACTGTATATCCTGTATGCACTCCTGGACACTCTATACACCTTACTGTATATCCTGTATGCACTCCTGGACACTCTATACACTTTACTGTATATCCTGTATGCACTCCTGGACACTCTATACACTTTACTGTATATCCTGTATGCACTCCTGGACACTCTATACACTTTACTGTATATCCTGTATGCACTCCTAGACACTCCAGGCACTTTTCTGTATATCCTGTATGCACTCCTGGACACATGTTTATCCAGTATATGCTGATACCAGCGCCCCTTGCACATTTTATTACTGCACTGCCTTTTAATCTCCAGTATTTTAATGCATACATTTACTTTTTTGTTCTTATTTTTCTACATGTCATTTACAGTGATATTTGGATTTCTGTAGAGACTTTCTTGCATAGTTGTAATAAGTGTAATAAGTGAGAAATTTAGCTATGGCAGACTGTACTACCTATAGTTAACAGTTAATAATTAATAATGCAGGAACACTGCTTGCTTTAATAACCCTAATTGTACATTGTATTGTTCTTGTGAAAGACAATCACCTGATTAAACTGCTTTCCTCTGCCGCTATCGGACTACCAGCAATAATGTCTACCCACAGCAAGTGTCTGACACCACATAACCCTGGGGAAAAAAACTAACAGTAAGTCGAGTGCTGTTTGTGACCGGTCATCTTTCCCTCACCATTTTTAATGTTCCTAAGGTTCATGTTCTGTGTTTATACACATGTGATTTCTTTGAACGGGTTACAGTAATGCATGAGAAGCTTAAAGAGGAGCTCAAAACAGTTCAGAACAAAGGTGAGGTCCAGAACACATTTGTGGAACTCCATCTATTTCATTTCATTTTCTTTTTGCTGTGAAATTGTTAATGGAAGACTCAGATTGGTGGCAACAGGAACCAGGGGTTACCATATCTAAAACATACATATAGGCACTTTATTACCTGTCAAACCCACCAGTGAAGGGTTTATATAAGGAGCTGATGATGGCAAAAATCTGAAAATAAGTTTTCTTTCAGAAGTAAATAAATAAATAAATAAATAAATAAAAATAAAAGTTGAAGTAAACTAACTAAACAAACTAAATTTATATTTCTAAATCAGGACAGTCTTAATGCTGACATCTAGATAGCATCAATAATAAAACCTGGACTTTACCTTCACTTACTATACTGACCCTTACAGTAGGCTGTTTGTGTGGCATTTATCAGAGAGAGAAAAATAAAGAACTTGGCTGCGTGCGAAATGGCACACTTAAGCAATACATACTGAATTTGATCTAGTACGTACTACTCAGCCGTTGACTTACACACTGTTAGTATGTGAGTGTGCAGTATGCACACTACATCCACCATCTTACCTGTGTCCTTTGACTCGGATCTCCGCTGACATCACGTAACGGCGGCAAACCCCATTCTTTAAAAGCCAAGTCGGCAAAATCTTTACCATCTGTTAACGTAAGCAGCGTTTGCGGTGGTTAGTTTGGCGATGAACACTTCCACACGGAGGCAGCGTCGAGCAGGAGGTTGCAGAAAATGTATGCTGAGGAATTTATTCACTTGTAAACAGCTGACTCGCTTTCCAACATTTTTTTCACCATCTCAAATGACTGTTGCTCCTGTGGAATTATGGGATGGGACTGTGTGCTGTGGCTGCATACTTCAAAATCTCTCCCGATGTAGTATGTCATCCAGGGACTTTTCACCTACTGTTTTATGAACACTACGTATTCGGACATACTAACTATTCTCACGTACACATACTGTATAGTATGGAAGCCATTTCAGAAGCAGCCTTTACCTTTTACACAACATTTCAGACAACAAAGTGATTCCCACATGCTTTACACATTAAAAATTAGATCACTGTAGTGGATTTATTAATATTCCAATACGTTGTTTGTATTATGAAAGATCTGAACCTGTAGTTTACAGCATGGATTTAAGTCATTAGTTTATCACAGTCCCAGCTCACACTGTGGCATCCAGATAGTATTAGCTTACTGCTAGCACTGCAATGACTGTGCTCCTATCAGAATCATACAACAGGAACCTTTAACACTGTGAGAAAGCTTGTGAAGCTTTTTGGTAAACTCATGTTTGCTACAGCACTTGTCTCACAAGCTATCACTTGACTATCACTCGGGGCCTGTGCAAACTGATGTTCTGAAAAAGGTTACCTTGAGAACTCTCCCCACTCTGATAGGATTATTTAAAAAACCAGTATGATAAAAACACTGAATAGCAAAGCGCTACAGGCCGTTCAGATGTGTCTAGTGACTACAATGAAGCAGGACACAAACACTTCTGGCTGCACTTTTACCACATATGATTGACAAGTACGTACACACAAGACAGCCTTCTGAAAGAGCATGAAAAAAGTGAGAAACATTTTAAACTGGTGCTGTGCAAGCTAGGCTTCCTCATTATGAATAGTCAGCTGGGAAAGTTTAAAGAAGAGTTTTATGGTTTTTAACTTAAATGTGTGGTTTAAAACTGTGAAGCACACTGCAAGCTAGAGAGGTGCTTTTCCTTTACAGTGCAAGTTGCTCAATGAACTTCAATGAAAAGAAAAGCGCTCAAGGGTGTGTGAAAAGGTTTTGTCTGAACGGCCTGTTGTGGAATTAAAGTAACCCATGAAAAATTAAGACTACTTAGGCGGCTACATCTTGAACAAATGATTAGAAAATTAGACTTACCTTACCAGTACTCACCTTCAGCTGCTAGGTTTGGTATCAACTTACCTGTTTCCCTTGTCTTTATCCCCAGTCTGTCCTTGTGAAATGTTCTAGAAGATCTACAATAAGAGGAAAAGAAAGAAATAAGCACTGTTATTATATTTCGTTGTATACTGTAAATGATTAAAGTGTATGAAAAGTATTTTCTATCAGGGACCTGCTGGCAATTGGCCAGAAATGTAGCTGCTAATTCTGAAGTATTCCTGCTGTGTTAATCGCTCTATATCCAAAATGAGTGTACTGTACATTTATGGCATTTAGCAGAGGCTTTTACCCAGAGCGGCCTTCAACTGTGCTTAGCGTTCCGCCAGAGAATGTCTCATAGCTAGTACAAGAAGGTTAGAATCTAGAACCCACCTTGAGCTCAGACGCTGCTCAAACAAGGGCCAGTGCTGATACCTAGAAAGAAGAATCCAGAGTTAAATACAGCAGCAGAGCTCTACCTAAAAATCCCAAGCCAGCTCTCTCAGCATTTCAAAATTTACAGTGCCCACTTCAGTGCTTTACAAAGAGACGAGCCAAACTTCTCCACAGCCTCCCTATAACAGTCTCTAATGCTAAACAGGCGGGATCGATGAGTAATGTGAAAAAACACTTCTGTAGACTAAATATTTTAGTAATAAAATAAATAATAAATAACTGATCATGTTTAAATCTTATGAGGGACAACTGCTTACTCTGTTTCAGAGAATTTAAGCTTTTAAAATGAAGGTTAATCAGTTATTACCAGTACTACAGTTGAGATTAATCACAAGTAAGCCTATTTAAAACCAAACACACAAAAAAACTTGAAATGCTTATCCTGGGATAGCTGAAAGCTTATTTCAAGATTACTGAACTTATTTCTGTACGTTTTACTTGTTTTAAGTGATTTTAGTGAGCAAAATTACCTCACAATATTGGCAGATTATTACTCGTTTTAGCAAAACTATATCGATTTTTAAAAAACGAGAAATAAGAATTTTACCTGCAAATATATAAATTTTACAGCGTAAACTAAAATTTGTGATTATTAGTTTACCGTTTTGTGACATTTCTGAACTGTATTCGTACCTTCAGTTAAATCGTCTCCTCAGGGAGGACCGTTAGCAGTTTTACGTCATCTTAAAATCCCGCGAGGACGAAATAAAACGGTGGTTTCTTGATCAATTTGTGACCAAAATGTGTTTATTTCCAGACATTAAACAAAAGTTTAATGAAAAAAAGTGGCAGTAAACCAAACTAACTCCTAAATCGAGCAGCAGGTGAGGCAGGGCGAGTGTAGACGCTGAAATTAGCTGTAGCTTAGCGTTAGCTCACAGAACTAGCCTCCCTCAGCTTCCAGAACTTTCCACAGCGCCACCTCCTAAAAACACCACATTTAACACCACCTTTAGCTTTATTCCAGTGGATGGGGAGGTTAAAGAGTTATACTGAGCTGTATGGGGTTTAAATGTCGTGGATGTAAACCGCACTGACCTGTTTAAACCAGGAACACACCCGGCTACCATACACAGACAACCGGGCTAAGCTCGACTGCTGTGCACAGGCAGGGTTGCCAGATCTGCTTTATATAGCCCACTAAAAACGTTCAAAACCCACCAAAACGGATAAAAACCAGTTTAAAAGCGCAGAAACAGTCTCGTTTCACTATATATACAATATAATCTGAATGAACATATCTCTCAAACATCCTGTCAGTAAGTAAGGTCCTGTGAACATTAACCGCCGCTGTCCTGCAGTACCTTACCTGCTGCTGGCCTGCCTTCGACCGTTAGCAGTGGTGGGGAGTCGATTCAATAAGAGTCGACTCCAGCAGGACTGGAGATGAGGGTGAAGTCTTGGTGAATGACTCGAAGAGTCGAAATACTGCGACTCGAATGTGTCCATTTGTTTTTACCACCTCAGTCCTAGTTATATTCGGACCTACCTCTATCTATCTATCTATCTATCTATCTATCTATCTATCTATCTATCTATCTATCTATCTATCTATCTATCTAATCTATCCATCCATCCATCCATCCATCCATCCATGGAAGCATTGAATTGAATAGAGAATTGAATTGAATTGAGGATTGAATTGAATTGAATTGAATTAAATTAAATTAAATTAAATTAAATTAAATTAAATTAAATTAAATTAAATTAAATTAAATTAAATTGAATTGAATTGAATTGAATTGAATTGAATTGAATTAATTTAAATTAAATTAAATTAAATTAAATTAAATTAAATTAAATTAAATTAAATTAAATTAAATTAAATTAAATTGAATTGAATTGAGGATTGAATTTAACTGAACTGAATTGAGAATTGAAATGAACCGAACTGAATTGAGAATTGAAATGAACTGAACTGAATAGAAATGAACTCAACAGTAAAACGAGATGTTTGTGAGATTTTGTAGTGAACTGTGGTTAATATGATCATAGACGTTAACCAGGTAAACACGAACTAACGAGGTTTAGTTCTACTCTGATTTCAGGGAGACTCTATACGGTATATACTGTGTTTAGTGGAGGCCTGTGTGTCTGGAGCATTGGGCTAACCTTATGTCAGATAATTCGTACTACCTTTATTAAGTAACAGCACTGTGATGTTAAGAGCTGCAGTGTTCAGATCTGACCTCTGATGGTGTTGGAGCAGTTTGGACTTAGCTGCTCACATTATTCTAGAAGTGTTCTTGTTGTTGGCCATGCGGTCAGCAGTGTGTTCATTTACGACAGACGTCGCCCTGTAGCCACTGTGCCAAACCTAATGGGGAAGCGTGTCCTGGCTGATCAGCAGTTAGAGATGTTACAGGGTATGAAGGCATTTTAAGTTTAGACCGGAGCATGTGTACATGAACTGCCTGAGCTTCCTGCTCACCTGTTCTCCATGGGTCACCTGTTCACTCGTCCAGCAGTGTTCTTCAGTTCTCCAGTCACGCTAACACTGATGGAGCACAAGCGGCTCAATCCTAGCTGTCTCTCTTTAAAGAGAAAAGACGATGTGGCATATGGGTTTCTACTTGTGGTTCTCACTTTCTTCAGGAAGCAAAGTAAGGTGGTCTGGGGAGCCCCCTGCTCTGCATGCTAACCAGCTCTAGCCCACCAGAGAAGGGCACAATGTTAAGTCAAGAAGAACTCTGGCACGCGCAAGTGTATGAAATGAAAGAGAAAGTGTTAATATCACCACACAGTAACAGACAAAACGTCCTCTGTGAATATTTACGCACAGTTAACTCATATCTGATGAACAGAAACAGTAGGCCCAGGTGAAATAGTGGTTGGGTTATTGGGTGGTGCAGATGTTTGGAGGTTTGGTTTACTAACACCGTCTTTAACAAGCAGATTTCACCCTGTGTTTGTGGAGTTCTCTGGTTATTCTGCTTGATCTGTCTGAAGCTCATACATTGTTGAAATGCTAATACGCTTACATGCGGTGCTGCTTCAGAGCTGGATCAGTTTGTACGTTTCTACATTAATGCAACCTTAAATATGATCTCTTCCTCAACTGTACTGAGCTGAACTGAATTATGAAACAAGAAGTTTGTCAGCTTATTGTGCTTAACACGAACATGGCATTTTAAATAGTCCCAAGGGAAACAGTTCCTCATTGAACTGATTATTTTGTTTCTGTTATAAATTCATGATTTTAAATTCATATAATCATTAAAGAAACGTAACATACTGGGTTAAAAATGGTAAAATCATCAAAGGAATTGTGTCTGAAACACGTGACACGTATGGTCTATAATGTGCTGAGGTGTCTACATTGTGTGTTAGGCTGTTGTGGTGGTGGGACACTATAGACACCAGCTCCAGAGACTCAGAGATGTTACTGTAGTGTTCATGGTGTGAGTGAGAGAGAAAGTGAGAGAGAGAACACATCTGTTTGATGGGTGGTCATTACTCTGTTGGTCCAGTGTAGCTCCTATAGTAACGGTGGGTTGTGCAGATTATCAGATTATCAGATACCCCCCTGTTATTGTGGAGTTCTCTGGTTATTTCAGCTTGACCTTCTGAAGAGGTTAACGGTGTGTATATCCTTCTATATTCCTACTCGGTGTCTCAGTGTTGGATCTCCCACCCATAGACTCCACCTGCCTGTGTGTACATACGCAGGTGGAGTGAACACGGCTGGTCTGGTGCTCCTCTGCTGAACTGTGAAAAGAGGAAATTGTTAGAGGCGGAAGGAAAAACGGTTGACTGAGTGCAGACAGTAGTTCCTTTAGCTGGTTCATCATAACCACAGTCAGACAGAAAGCGCTCACCCTACGTCTGTCCAGACCATGAAGCTTCTCCTCCTACTGTGTCTCCTGCTCTACGGCTCCATACGTACAGCTCAGACCGGTGAGTAGACCACCTCACACTGTGGACACCGCCAGTATAAACAGACCAGGCCGCGCATTCGCTCTTTGTACATGTCTGTAGCGTCGAGGCAACGTTACTGATGATCTGCAGCTCTGCGTGTTTAATGATATACCGCAGGGCTGGAAGATCCAGACTGTGGCTGTGACACAGACGCCTTCTCTGGTAAAAGTCTTTCTCTCATTTAATAAGAGTTATGGTGTAGAAATTTAACACTGTAAAAACATCAGTCAACTTATAAACCATGTCAACCTTCGGCTCAAAAGTCTCAAAACTCACAATATCAGGTTCACTTTCAGGTTCAGTCAAATTAATGTGTCCATAGAATGAAGTACAGGACAGAGCAGTGGGAGAACAAAGAGCCCACTGCTAAAACCGCGTCCAGATAGTTCAGTATTTTGTATTGTAGTGAAGAACACAATCCAAATCCAGATCTCTGTTGGTAACAGAAAACAGAAGTAAACAAAAACATTCCCGGAGCGTTCGTGCTGTTTCTGACCAAAACCGCTTGAACAGAAATCACGTTGTACCTACGACCTCTGGAGTCACGGGTACGAACGTCTGAGGTGGACTAAACCAGAGTTAATCAACCGCCTCACATCTGAAAACGATTCATAGAGCGCTCTCTCTCTCTACCTCTCTATCTCTCTTTCCTTCTCTCTTCCCCCTCAATCTCTTTTTCGCTCTCTCCCTCCGTCTCTCTCCCTCCCCTTCTCTCTCTCTCTCTCCCTCTCTATCTCTCTTTCCTTCTCTCTTCCCCCTCAATCTCTTTTTCGCTCTCTCCCTCCGTCTCTCTCTCTCTCTTTCTCTCTCTCCCTCCCTCCCTCTCCCTCTCTCTCCCTCCCCTTCTCTCTCTCTCTCTCTCTCTCTCTCTCTCCCTCTGCTTCTCTCTCTCTCTCTCTCTTCCTCCCTCCGCTTCTCTCTCTCTCTCTCTCTCTCTCTCTCTCTCTCTCTCTATCTCTCTTTCCTTCTCTCTTCCCCCTCACTCTCTTTCTCGCTCTCTCCCTCCCTCTCTCTCTCTCTCTCTCTCTCTCTCTCTCTCTCTCTCTCTCTCTCTCTCTCTCCGCTTCTCTCTCTCTCCCTCTCTCTCTCTTCCTCTCTCTCTCTCACTAATGTAAGAAATTTCAGCATACATTTAGCACTACGCTAACAATGCTATAACCTGTTAGCTACATTAGCTTTATTAGTAACCCTTTGGACATGTAGTGGAAATGAGGCCATTAACACACATGAAAACTCACCTGATAATAAAGTATTTTCTAGAAACTGTGGCCTATTTATAGAACAGCTGGGCGTATACTCAGATATAAAAGAAATGCTGCTTATTGTAATATATATTATCGGCCCTGTAGGTATATAATGTATATAAGTATATAATGTTGAGGAAATGTTGTGAACATAATTCACTTTAACAGCAACATAACGTCATACTGAAAACTCCTTACCTAGCTATGGGAGGAACGAGGGATGAATAAACGACACATAGAGGAGTGTGTGTCAGTATGACTGTGGATTAGTTGTTGGGGACCTGCCCTGAGTCAGTACATTAAGTTTGGTGTCTCGGGCTAAAGAAACAACCGGGTTTGGGTGGGTCCAAAACTGAATGGGACTCTATGGGAGGAAAAAGGGATGCGAAAAGAAAGACAACAAATAAGTGGGAATTCCTGCTCTGGGGTCTGAACTGAGAGTGTATCCGAAATGTTTTCTCTCTATACAATAAAATTGCAATGTGCATACTCAGTTCAGTTCAGTTCAGTTCAGTGTTATTGGTATGACCGTATCATTTGTCAGTGTTCCCAAAGCATTTACTCACAGGTAATCGGAGGATCTGTAAGCGCCTGCCCCAGCCCTGTCCGGCATTGTAGTGTTTTTGAAACTGGAGCTCATCACTTTACCGTTACCTTTGCGTTGGAGGCGAGTTACCTTTGATATAGTAGAAGCAGTTTCCAGAACACTACCTGTAAATACTCAGAGCAGTTTTAACCACGCGGTGACCACAACTGTCACATTCTGCTGCTGCCCTCAGACGAGAACACGATTCTTATTATAGGACTTAATAAAGACACTTTACACAGTCCAGACATTCAGACGAGTGATCTAAATCTGTGGAGATATCAGACCTTAGAGCACATCACATTCATTACACTCGAGAGAATAATGAAGGTTACTCAAGGGTTCCCCGTTTGTATCTACAGTGGTGTGAAAAAGTGTTTGTTCCCTAAACCTAATAACTGGTGGGTCACCCTTAGCAGCAACAACTGCAATCAAGCGTTTGTGGTAACCTGCAATGAACCTTTCCCAGTGCTCTGGAGGAATTCAAGCCCACTCGTCTTTGCAGAATTGTTGTAATTCAGCCACATTGGAGGGTTTTCCAGCACGAACCGCCTTTTTAAGGTCATGCCACAGCATCTCAATAGGATTCAGGTCAGGACTTTGACTAGGCCACTCCAAAGTCTTCACTTTGTTTTTCTTCAGCCATTCAGAGGTGGACTTGTTGGTGTGTTTTGGATCATTGTCCTGCTGCAGAACCCAAGTTCGTTTCAGCCTGAAGTCACGAACAGATGGCCCGTCATTCTCCTTTAGGATCTTTCGGTAGACAGTGGAATTCATGGTTCCATTTATCACAGCAAGTCTTCCAGGTCCTGAAGCAGGAAACAGCCCCAGACCATCACACTACCACCACCATACTTTACTGTAGGTTTGATGTTCTTTTTCTGAAAGGCGGTGTTACTTTTACGCCAGATGTTTTGGGACACACACCTTTCAAAAAGTTCAACTTTTAACTCATCAATCCACAGAGTATTTTCCCAAAAGTGTTGGGAATCATCACAATGTTTTCTGGGAAAATTGAGACCAGCCTTAATGTTCCTTTTTTACCATGCAGGCCATTTTTGTCCTGTGTCTTCTTATGGTGGAGTCATGAACACTGGCCTTAACTGAGGCAAGTGAGGCCTGCAGTTCTTTGGTTGTTGTTGTGGGGTCTTTTGTGTACTCTTGGGGTAATTTTGGTGGGCGGCCACTCCTGGGAAGGTTTACCACCATTCCAAGTTTTCACCATTTGTGGATAATGGCTCTCACTGTGGTTCGCTGGAGTCCCAAAACTTTAGAAATGGCTTTATACCTTTCCCAGACTGATAGCTCTCAATTACTCTCTTTTTCTTTTGTTCCTGAATTTCTTTGGATCTTGGCCTGATATCTAGCTTTTGAGTATCTTTTGGTCTACTTTGCTTTATCAGGCAGGTCCTATTTAAGTTTGGAATTTTTCTCCTTTAATATTAAAAACCTTCATTTAAAAACTGCATTTTGCGTTTACTTGTGTTGTCTTTGACTAATATTTAAATTTGTCCGATGATCTAAACATTTAAGAGACAAACATGAAAAAAAATATAATATCATAAAGGGGGCAAACACTTTTTCACACCACTGTGTCTCGTCCGTGGACTCCGCTGCTCCTCAAAACTCCAGCCCCCAGAGTGCACAGCCCAGTGACATCACACCCACACGCTCACGCTCCACAACTCCTCTCCGCTCCAACATTCCTACCTACCGATTACAGCAGCTGTCACCTGTACTATTTAACCCGGCACACACACACACACACCTTACGAAGCTTTGCCCACGTTTACGTAGCAACCCTGAACGTTTTCCAAGCCTTCTCTCTGTTTCCGACCTGGTTTGTTCTCTCCACTTCGTCTTTCTAGCTTTACCCCTTTAACTTGTCTGCCTGTCTCCCCTGTTCTCCCTGGTTCTCGACCCCGCTGCTATTCTCTTGGATTCCGATTCTCCCTCTCCCCTTCTATCTTGTTCGCTCCTCTGACTGATTTCCTGGTTTCAACTCTTGGCTGCCCTTTCGTTTCATGCCCCGGTTCTGAGTCTCTCACTAAGCCCTGTCTGTGGTCAGCCGTGTCTGATATGAAGATTCTCTAACTCTAACTTTAGCCGGGGTTTCAGTTGTAGAGACAGTAGTGCGGGTGTGGGGCTTCAAACAGAAACTAAAGCAGCTGCAGTCTCCACACGTGTGGCTTTAACCCACATGGGCTGGCAGTCTCTGCATTGTGCACAGCTGTTTCTTTACTTCCTCCGCTCAAACAAACTCACTAGACGAAGAGTATGATACACAGAGTCATCCTGTATAACTGCAGTGGAACGTTTTAGTCTATCCAGTAACTATCAGCAGAGGAAATGATGTGTGTTGGACTATATTCTTTTATTTTTGTTGCTCTTTGACGTTAAAAAAAACTGACCTCAACTCAACTGCAGTCCTCAGGAGCAACCATGAGCCAGGTCTTCTCACCAACATCACACACAAAGTCTTTCGACTGAATAGACACTGACTGAATAGGCATTTCCACAGACGCACTCCACAACCTGTTGGAAAGCCTTCCCAGAGGAGCTGAAGCTGTTCTAGCCACAGAGAGGATTTATTCCTGATGGTTTTGTAATCAGATGTTCATAATAGAAGCTAATTAAGGTGTGATGGTCAGATGTCCACATACTTTTGGCAACATGTTATATATAGTTTGAGAGGCAATGGTGGTGTACAGAGCAGATTTCCAACACACCTTCAACATTACTCCAATAAGTGAGGGGCTCAAGGCAGGACTGGGCAACAAAGAGTAATTGAGGTTGAGTCGCTTGTACCAGAAGGAGCAATTAAATACCACTCTGTTTTTTCCAGTATGCTGGACCAAGTGATGGGGGATGCTTAAGGGGAACTTCTGGCAGCAGTGTGGCCACAACCCCAGAGCTTTCCAATTTCTCTATTTCTGTATTATACGCGACAGCCCTTTCTGGTTCTTTAGCCAAGTGTTTCTCCATATTGCTAAGGCTTCTTTGGATGCCTTAAAAAGTGAAGGGTTCTTTCTTCTCAACAGGGGTGTGGCATAACTGAACTTATCATTAACACTCACTCATTTGGTTTCAGCTTTCTGGTCCTCCTTTGACCTTGTCACTTCCTTCTCACTCCTGTAATCCACTGACAGGGGACTGAGGGATGTGAAGAGGCATAGCTGAGGCTGAGAGTGTGACTCAAGCATGCTGGCTGGGCCCTGAAGTGTCCATCCCACTGTTGTTCGGATCACAGCTGGTGCTCCCGGTGGTCCAAAGTGCACCAGTTCTATAAGGCTAATAAGGTGGGGGTGGTCGACTTCAATTAGCAGCAAGGGTGAGGTAGAGGCTGGTAGAGGCTGGTCTCTGAGGTGCCTGTACTTTTTATTTAGGAATATTGGATATGAAAGTCCAAGATGCTGTGCAGTGAAAGCATTGGCTTTCTACTAGGACTCTTTGGTTGCATAATGGAGGAAGCTTCAAAGGAAAGTGTGGGGTTTGGATATCTTGGCAGATGGTTCTCAAGGAAAGGTCTTCTGAGCTGCCTGTTACTCCCAGTTGTTCAGCTGCAGCTGTCAGAGGCATGCTGTGATCAGATCCGTCATCTAACACAACGTAGGTATCTAGTGTCTTGGCGGCTTGCTGAAGGCACACCCTGATAACTTTCAGGAGGACCGGTGTGGAGTCAGAAGGTTTATCCAGGTGAAGGGTTTCAGTGGCAGGCTGGTACCTTCCTTTACACATCACCAACAGCCTCTTTTGGTCTTTATCCAGTCTGTTACTACATTTAAAGAGTACATTGGCTCAGGTAATGGTCTTCTTACTCACAGTAAGCACAGTAGGCTTTATGAGGGCACCTCTTCCTGCTCTGTCCAGGTGGCTTACTGGGTGCTGGCTCCTTAAACGGTTTAGCCAGCACATCCTATAAACCATGGAATATAGTAGCTAGTGGACGGACTGCTAATGACTCTTGCTGACGATCTAGCTTTTGGTTGCTGTTGGTTTTGGCTGTTAACAGGCAGGAGACCGCGCGCCCAGAGGCCGCCTGTATTGTTGTCGGGGACTTTAACAAAGCGAACTTCAGGAAAGTTGCGCCGAAGTTCGTCCAACATGTCTTATGCAGAACGAGAGGATCAGCACGCTGGATCACTGCTACACCCCTTTCCGCGATGCGTACAAGCCCCTCCCCCGACCTCCGTTTGGCAAATCAGATCACTCCTCCATTCTGCTCCTGCCCACCTATAGGCAGAAGCTGAAACAGGCACTGCCCACTATCAGGGAGGTCCACCGCTGGTCAGACCAATCAGACCCCATGCTGCAGGACTGTTTTGATCACGTGGACTGGGAGATGTTTCGGGAGGCGTCAAACAACAACATTGACTAGTACACAGACTCTGTGACTGGATTCATTAGAAAGTGCATAGAGGATGTTGTTCCCACTAAACCAGTCCGTGTTTACCCCAACCAGAAACCCTGGCTGAACTGTGAAGTTCGTGCGGCTCTGAACGCACGGACCGCTGCTTTTAAATCTGGACACACGGAGGAGTATAAGAAAGCCAGCTATGCTCTCCGGAAGACCATCAGAGCAGCCAAACGTGAGTACAGGGCTAAGGTGGAGTCACAGTTCAACACCACCAACACGAGAAGCCTGTGGCAGGGCTTAAACACAGTAACAGACTTCAGGAGGGAAACTCGATCTGTGGATCACATCAGTGCTGCGCTTCCAGACGAGCTGAACACCTTCTATGTTCGTTTTGAGGTAAACCACACCGGACTCCCAGAAAGAGCCCCTGCTACCGCCGACTCAGCCCCCCACTCTGTCTCCGTGGTGACGTGTGCAAAGCTTTTAACATCCGCAAGGCAGCCGGACCGGATGGCATACCTGGACGAATTCTTAAAGTATGTGCACATCAGCTAGCAGGAGTGTTCACAGACATCTTCAACCTCTCTCTCTCCTGTCAGCTGTGCCAGCATGTTTCAAACTGGCCACCATTGTGCCAGTTCCAAAGACAGCCAGGATCACCACCTTAAATGACTGGCGCCCAGTCGCTCTGAACTCCATCATAAGCAAGTGCTTTGAGAAGCTGGTCAGAGACTTCATCTGTTCCTCAATGCAGTTCGCCTACCGACAGAACAGATCCGCTGATGATGCAATAGCCCTGACGCTGCACACTGCCCTCTCCCACCTGGACAAACAGAACACGAATGCTGAGCTGTAGTCCACAAACAGCATTCTCACACAACACCATCGTCCCGTCGAGACTCGACATCCAGCTTCGGGATCTGGGTCTGAACAGTTCTCTGTGTAGCTGGATCCTGAACTTCCTGACGGACCGACGCCAGGTGGTGAAGTTGGCTGGCATCACCTCCTCCTCACTGACCCTTAGCACTGGAGCCCCACAGCGTTGTGTGCTCAGCCCTCTCCTGTTCTCCCTGTATACACACGATTGTACGGCCAGACACAGCTCCCACGTCATCATCAAATCTGCAGACACTACAGCTGTGGGCCTGATCTCCAATAACAACGAGGAGGCCTACAGAGAGGAGGTCAGCTTCCTGACACACTGGTGCCGGGAGAATAACCTCTCTCTCAACGTCAACAAGACCAAGGAGCTGATAGTGGACTTCAGGAAGAGGAGAGAGTGCACACCCCCATCACCATCACTGGGGCCGCTGTAGAGAGGGTCAGCAGCTTTAAGTTCCTCGGTGTTCACATCACAGAGGAACTCACATGGACTGAACACACCACACGGGTGGTGAAGAAGGCACAACAGTGGCTCTTCTTTCTCAGGCGGCTGAAGAGGTTTGGCATGAACCCCCGCATCCTCAGAACATTCTACACATGTACTGTGGAGAGCATTTTAACTGGCTCCATCACCACCTGGTATGGAAGCTGCACTGCTATCGAGCGGAAAGCTTTGCAGAGGGTGGTGCGGACAGCTCAGTACATCACCGGGGTTCAGCTTCCACACCTCCTGGATTTATACACCAGCTGCTGCCTGAGGAAAACCAGGAGGGTTCTAAAGGACTCCACCCACCCAAGCCACTGTCTGTTCTCACAGCTGCCGAGTGGGAGGAGGTTCCGAAGTATAAAGTCCAGAACCAGCCGCCTCCGAGATAGTTTCTTCCCCCGAGTCATCAGGCTACTGAACAGCCAGTAGTGCTGATGCACCGGTATATGGACCTGGTTCAGCACATCTCACCAAAACCATCTAAACGATGGTCTCCATGGAGACTCATCACTCTGCACTTTACATTAGCATATTTACACTACACATATAGACTGACCTACTGTTATCTTCCATCCACACTGTATATCTGTAGTGTATGTATATACATATATAATATTCTATGCCCTGTATATACCCTGCATCTCTCATCTACCTCAGCCTTACCATAGTGCTATATGGTAATGTGTACATCAGGATGCATCATAGTTTTTATTCATAACTTTTATTCATAACTGTAAATTAGTGTAACAGAGATTTTAGTGCTGAGTATTGTATATATTTGTCTATTTATGTTTGTACTGAATTACTGTAAGGCACTACGCACCTATGTTTTTCACTCACCTTCACACCTGTGAAAATGTGATGTGACAATAAAGTGATTTGATTTGATTTGATTTGATTTGATTTGATCTACTGCTGGACATTTTGCTGTTAGCTGTCAGCCATGTGAAGTGCACTAGAGTTCACAACTGAAACCAAAGAGATCATAACAGGCTTTTGTTGTCTCTGCGTCGAAGAGCTTCATCTTATTCCGGTTTTCCTGTTCCATCTTAAATAGTGTCATAATTTGGAGTTTTCTGTCCGCTCTTAAACATGTTCATATGCCAATAGCAATAATAATAAGATTTACAGTGGACCCCTAAAGGCTTGGGTTGACCTGTGGCTCGATGTAAGATATCAGATTACAGAGTGAATTTATTCAACCAGGTTTAGTAAAGCTGAGGTTCTTATTTGTGGAAGCCTGTAGTGAGTGATATTTGTGGAAGCCTGTAGTGAGTGATATTTATGGAAGCCTGTAGTGAGTGATATTTGTGGAAGCCTGTAGTGAGTGATATTTGTGGAAGCCTGTAGTGAGTGATATTTGTGGAAGCCTGTAGTGAGTGATATTTGTGGAAGCCTGTAGTGAGTGATATTTGTGGAAGCCTGTAGTGAGTGATATTTGTGGAAGCCTGTAGTGAGTGATATTTGTGGAAGCCTGTAGTGAGTGATATTTGTGGAAGCCTGTAGTGAGTGATATTTGTGGAAGCCTGTAGTGAGTGATATTTGTGGAAGCCTGTAGTGAGTGATATTTATGGAAGCCTGTAGTGAGTGATATTTGTGGAAGCCTGTAGTGAGTGATATTTGTGGAAGCCTGTAGTGAGTGATATTTGTGGAAGCCTGTAGTGAGTGATATTTATGGAAGCCTGTAGTGAATGATATTTGTGGAAGCCTGTAGTGAGTGATATTTGTGGAAGCCTGTAGTGAGTGATATTTGTGGAAGCCTGTAGTGAGTGATATTTGTGGAAGCCTGTAGTGAGTGATATTTGTGGAAGCCTGTAGTGAGTGATATTTATGGAAGCCTGTAGTGAGTGATATTTGTGGAAGCCTGTAGTGAGTGATATTTGTGGAAGCCTGTAGTGAGTGATATTTGTGGAAGCCTGTAGTGAGTGATATTTATGGAAGCCTGTAGTGAATGATATTTGTGGAAGCCTGTAGTGAGTGATATTTGTGGAAGCCTGTAGTGAGTGATATTTGTGGAAGCCTGTAGTGAGTGATATTTGTGGAAGCCTGTAGTGAGTGATATTTGTGGAAGCCTGTAGTGAGTGATATTTGTGGAAGCCTGTAGTGAGTGATATTTGTGGAAGCCTGTAGTGAGTGATATTTGTGGAAGCCTGTAGTGAGTGATATTTGTGGAAGCCTGTAGTGAGTGATATTTGTGGAAGCCTGTAGTGAGTGATATTTGTGGAAGCCTGTAGTGAGTGATATTTGTGGAAGCCTGTAGTGAGTGATATTTGTGGAAGCCTGTAGTGAGTGATATTTGTGGAAGCCTGTAGTGAGTGATATTTGTGGAAGCCTGTAGTGAGTGATATTTGTGGAAGCCTGTAGTGAGTGATATTTGTGGAAGCCTGTAGTGAATGATATTTGTGGAAGCCTGTAGTGAGTGATATTTGTGGAAGCCTGTAGTGAGTGATATTTGTGGAAGCCTGTAGTGAGTGATATTTGTGGAAGCCTGTAGTGAATGATATTTGTGGAAGCCTGTAGTGAGTGATATTTGTGGAAGCCTGTAGTGAATGATATTTATGGAAGCCTGTAGTGAGTGATATTTATGGAAGCCTGTAGTGAGTGATATTTGTGGAAGCCTGTAGTGAGTGATATTTGTGGAAGCCTGTAGTGAGTGATATTTGTGGAAGCCTGTAGTGAGTGATATTTATGGAAGCCTGTAGTGAGTGATATTTGTGGAAGCCTGTAGTGAGTGATATTTATGGAAGCCTGTAGTGAGTGATATTTGTGGAAGCCTGTAGTGAGTGATATTTATGGAAGCCTGTAGTGAGTGATATTTATGGAAGCCTGTAGTGAGTGATATTTGTGGAAGCCTGTAGTGAGTGATATTTGTGGAAGCCTGTAGTGAGTGATATTTATGGAAGCCTGTAGTGAGTGATATTTGTGGAAGCCTGTAGTGAGTGATATTTATGGAAGCCTGTAGTGAGTGATATTTGTGGAAGCCTGTAGTGAGTGATATTTATGGAAGCCTGTAGTGAGTGATATTTGTGGAAGCCTGTAGTGAGTGATATTTATGGAAGCCTGTAGTGAGTGATATTTGTGGAAGCCTGTAGTGAGTGATGTAATAGAGGATTTTGTTTCACTGCTGTTCAGGTGGTGTAGGTCTGTAAACCTGTTGGTTGATTAGACATAATCACTTGAGTTGGGATGAAGAAACAAACGAGTTTGTTGCTTTGAATCTTAGTTAATGCGGTCAGGAGTTGAAGGTTGGGGAGCCAGCCTTGTGACTGTGTTGTCTTTGGTTTGATTCTCTGAACAGTAACAACCTACCTAGGGATACACCGATCTGATATGAGAATAGGATATCCGATATGAATATAATTAACGGTATTGGGTAATTAGGCCGCTCCATGGGGCCAAACCCCGTTTTAAGTCCTTTGCAATGTGATCTGCGCTGTAGCCTAAGAAGGTGCCTGTTGATAAAACGGGGAACTGTCACACCTCAGTGTGGTTTGAACCATGGTCGCTGTGATCACAGATCAGAGCTACGAGGTGAGTTAACAGCTCCACAGCAGAGTGGACTCTCAATGTGACAAACTTACACACAGGGAACAAAGGCTGTCAGGAGGAAAAACTGGCAAGCTCAACGGAGCAAACCAAAATGATTTCCTCAAATGGACCTCACAATTAACCCTCCTGACTAGCCTTTTACCGGCTAGTGTACGTGGCAACGTGAACTCAAGAGTAGACACAGGTGCTAGCGTTTGCCGCCAACATGAGTACCTAGCGTTTACCGCATTATTGCTCAGTGGTCGCCCTTCGTCTGCCCTGAGTGGCCAGAGGTAGATCTGCGGAAACCAGAGACCTTACAGTAGACTTGACTTACAAACAGGAGCAACAACATGGAGGAAGCCAAAGAGTCAGCTGTATGAGTGAGCTTAGTGTAGTAGTGTTTGTCAGTCCTGGTGCCGCATGTCACTCCAACATGGTGAAGTATACGGTTTATGGTCAGAGATCCATATCGAGTATCTCAGTTTATGAATCGGAGCTGGAAAAGCTGGATCAGTGCAGCCCTAAACCTAACTCCTAACTGCTCCCAAACCACCACTGATGTGTGCTCACTGCCTCCTAGTGTATGGGTTCACTAGTGTGAGTGTGTGTGTCGGTGTTTCACTTCACGGATGGACAACTTCCTCTGTGTGTGAACACAGATGGTAAGGAATGTCTCTAAACTCTGTACTCAGAGAATGATTGGCCTCACCTTGTTTAAGACTACATCTACCTTTAAGGACTCTCTGCTGTGGCCTTGTGGAGTTAAAATGGAGCTTAAACCTGAAATCATAGAGGCTGATACTGATACAGCCTTTAGTCTTCTCTGTTACAGACTCACACACCAGCAGAACAGCACCGACATCTACAGTCTTTTAGATACACAGGCTAATGCTAACGGTCTGTTAGCTCAGCTCTCGTTACTAGCCGTACCCTTTCCAGCTCATGCTTCAGTCAGTGAAGAGGCAGTAACTGATACAGAGTGTGATCAGACATGCTGAATGTCTTGTTCAGTTTGACCGTGCTCTACTCTGTGATGCTGCCCTGCATGATATAGTGTATCCAGTGTCCTAACATCCAGCCACTGGTGTCCACACAGTTAGTATTATAAAACCAAAGCATATATAAAGGTCCAAAACGTCCCCTCATCAATTCACTTTTCTTCTCTGAGAAGAATTTAATAATTAATTATTAAGTAATTAATTTTTTCCAATTTAATATATTTTATTGTTCAGTTTATGATTTTCTACTCTAATTATTATTTATCTCACATTACATCTGTCCCACCTTCACTGACATTAGACTAGCACCCCCTCGAGGACGTATGAAGAAATAAATCAAGTTCCTGTTTTAACAAATGTCTTTTTTATTTATTACAAGTTCCTGCTCTCAGCCCAGTTAAGATGCAGACGAGATTATAGGACTACACAGTGCGTCATGTGTGAGTTTGAATAAGAAGCTCCTGGTTCTGTGGTGGTGTGTAGTAACCATGGTTACCATGTGTGTTCTAACAGGAATACCCAGTCGGAGTGGAACAGAGGGGAGAGGGATCAGCCTGGTGTGTGGTAATGAGGGTAAAGTGGTCTGGAGTAAAGGAGCTGATGGAGGAAGATCAGACATCCTCACTGCTGAAGATGGAGTAATCACCCAGAAACACAGAGCTGATCCAGGAAACAGATACAGAGTAATGTCTGATCTATCACTGTGGATAGTGAACCTCTCTCTCTCTGACTCTGGGACTTACTACTGTAACGCTGTTCCTGTAGTGGATCTGACTGTGCATCCTGCACCATCAGCAGGTGAGTGACCTCTCTCACTGTGTTATACACCTGATACTAAGAGAGCTTTACACATCATATATACGTACAAATTTATGGGTGTGTGTATAATATGCTCTATGCAGAGCAAGGGGAAGAAACCTCGAGAGGAACTAAGACTAAAAAAGGAGAACCCATCCTCCCCTGGTCAATCACTCAGTCACTGTTACCAGTGAAACCAGTGATAACGGTGATACTATGATAGTCAATCAATCAATATTTATTTGTATAGCCTCAAAGCAGCTTCACAGAAAATCAGTTTGTTATACAGAAAATGTTATACACGGAATTAATGTACCAACACTGAGTGAGGCGGAAACCTCAAGAGGAACCAGGCTCGAGGGCGGAACCCAACCTCCTCAGGCTGAACCCAGGTGAGAAGAAAAAAAGTAACAGAAGGAGGAGTTTAGAACATCTATTAGATCCAGTGTGATTAGTCCAGGATTAACTGTGAAGACGGCGCCGACCCGTACATAGAGTTCATGATCAGAGCCAGACGCTGGTCAGTGTAGAGGCTGTGGTCATGCTGGGTGATGAACTGCAGAAACAGGGCAGGAGACCCACGGTGGAGCTGCTGCTCAGGGGCCTCTAGCTGCTCTGGGAGTTCTGATGTGTGTGTCTGTATCTTATCAAAGGATGAGCCCATTCAGCAGGAGGAGTCCGTCTCCCTGTGAGCTAAAATCTGAAGGTTGAACGCCTGCCATTTAATCCGCGTAGGAGATCCGTAATGTGGGAAACCCCCCAGATAGCTAAAAACATTAACATGCAGCTTTATGCTAGTCCACCTAAGGGAACACGTACGAGTCGTGTGGCGTGTAATCGCTGTCTAAGCTGATCTCTCTGGGCGGAGCACAGATGCTGAAAGAGTTGACTCTGGATGGACCTTCTGATACATCATCCCTCAGCTCTCAATCCAGTGGAAAAGGGGGCTCGTTGTAGCGAAAGAGGACCAACCAGTGATACTACCACCACCATGTTTCACCACTGGAATAAGCTTGTTATACTGGAATGCAGTGTTGTCCTTTCTCCAAACACTCTTTTTCTCCAAATACAACTCTTTTCATTTAAAGCAAAAAAGGATCTACTTGGTCACATCCATCTGCAAAAGCTACAGACTAACAGGAAAGTTCTTATTGGCTTTCTATTTGCAGCCCTGCCATGCAGAACATTGCTGTTCTCCTATTGGTGGACTCATTAACATTAGCAAACTTGAGGGAAGGCTTTAGCTGCTTAGAAGTTACCCTGGGTTCCCTTTCTGACCTCGCAGACTATTACATGCCTTACATGCCTCTAGGAGTGATCTTTGTTGGTGGACCACTCCTGGGGAGGGTAATGGTGGTCTTGAACGTCCTCCATCTGTCTGACTGTGGATGGTGGAGTCCATACTCTTTAGAGATGGTTCTGTAACCTCTTCCAGCCTGATGAGTATCACCACCAGACTTTAATAGAACCCTGTTCAGCAGGTTGCCCACTTATACCTGATCATCACCCCACCCTCAGATGATCTGTTAATCCTAAAGGTCACATGCTTTCACCCTCACAGATATGAACTACTGGGTCATTCTCTTTAATAAATAACTGACCAGGTCTAATATTTATGTCTGATTAGTTTCATTTGGTTCTCCTTATCTACTGTTAGGACTGATTCATCTGATGAAATTAATTGAAGGTCAAAGTTCGCAAACTTTCAAGCACCACTGCATGTCAGGCCTGAGAATGTATTCTCTGTAACCCTTTATAAACCTGATTCTGCTTTCCCTCTCCAGGCACCACAACTTCACCACCACCATCACCAACAACAGGTACCAGTGACATTACAGAACACCTCAGAACCTGCTTGAATAACCCCAGTACTACTACTTCTCTACAGTAACAGGTTGACGCTCCTGTCTATGTACAGTTACTGAATCTCTGTTCACAGTTACCTCATTTCATATGCACATATATTTCAGTATAAAGTCTGAATAATAAGAACCTGATCCCTTGTCTGTTGTGACTGTAGGTCCCATTAAGATCGCTCTGGCTGTGCTGGCTGCTGTGCTGCTGATAGTCACGGCTCTGCTTCTACTGAGGTGCTATTCCAGAAGGAAGGGTGAGGGGCCGTCTTCAGAACATGACCACTTCAACTCATCAGTGATATGTTCATCCTGTACTGAACCGTCTCTCACTGTGCACAGCTGCCGAAGCCAGGACGCCTGATCATGTCTACGAAACCGTCAATGGTACAGCGCCAACCACACAGCCTGGTGGGAATGAATACGAGTTTGACTCGGACCCTTCAGGTAGTATATACAGCCTGTCAGACATCTGAGGATGTCTACTCTCCACTGTTATTACCTTGTGCACACAAACCTTCAGGTGCTTCAGGCATAATAGTTAAGTAACTGGTGTTGTGGGAAAGTCCACCATTTCTGAGTCAGTAACAGTGTAACACTGCGTCTGATCAAGATCAAATCGATTAGGACTGAGACCCAAATTCCTTAATCACCTCTCTCAGTTTGAGGAGTCATTAAAGTGATCTATATCACTAGATCTAGATCTATATCTCAGTGATCTATATCACCACAGATTCACTCGGTACATGAGTGCTCCAAAAACTGATTACACAGATGATGTATTATATTACATTCAACCGTTTACCACTGCGTTCCATCAATTCCACTGCGTTCCATCAACCGTTTACCACTGCGTTCCATCAACCGTTTACCACTGCGTTCCATCAACCGTTTACCACTGCGGTCCATCAGCCGTTTACCACTGCGTTCCATCAATTCCACTGCGTTCCATCAACCGTTTACCACTGCGTTCCATCAACCATTTACCCCTGCGTTCCATCAACCGTTTACCACTGGCTTCCTCAACCGTTTACCACTGCGTTCCATCAATTCCACTGCGTTCCATCCACCGTTTACCACTGCGTTCCATCAACCATTTACCACTGCGTTCCATCAACCGTTCACCACTGCGTTCCATCAGCCGTTTACCACTGCGTTCCATCAATTCCACTGCATTCCATCAACCGTTTACCACTGCGTTCCATCAACCATTTACCCCTGCGTTCCATCAACCGTTTACCACTGCGTTCCATCGACCGTTTACCACTGCGTTCCATCGACCGTTTACCACTGCGTTCCATCAACTGTTTACCACTGCGTTCCATCAACGTTTTAGCACTGCGTTCCATCAACCATTAAATACTGCGTTCCATCAACCATTTACCACTGCGTTCCATAACCATTAAATACTGCGTTCCATCAACTTTTACCACTGCGTTCCATCAACCGTTTACCACTGTGTTCCATCAACCGTTAACCACTGCATTCCATCAACAGTTTACCACTGCGTTCCATCTAACATTAAATACTGCGTTCCATCAACCATTTACCACTGCGTTCCATCAATCATTAAATACTGCGTTCCATCAACTTTTACCACTGTGTTCCATCAACCGTTAACCACTGCATTCCATCAACAGTTTACCACTGCGTTCCATCAACCATTAAATACTGCGTTCCATCAACCATTTACCACTGCGTTCCATCAACCATTAAATACTGCGTTCCATCAACTTTTACCATTGCGTTCCATCAACCGTTTACCACTGTGTTCCATCAACCGTTAACCACTGCATTCCATCAACAGTTTACCACTGCGTTTCATCAACCATTAAATACTGCGTTCCATCAACCATTTACCACTGCGTTCCATCAACCATTAAATACTGCGTTCCATCAACTTTTACCACTGCGTTCCATCAACCGTTTACCACAGTGTTCCATCAACCGTTAACCACTGCATTCCATCAACAGTTTACCACTGCGTTCCATCAACCGTTTACCACTGCATTCCATCAACTGTTAACCACTGCATTCCATCAACAGTTTACCACTGCGTTCCATCAACCGTTTACCACTGCATTCCATCAACCGTTTACCACTGCGTTCCATCAACCGTTTACCACTGCGTTCCATCAACCTTTTATCACTGCGTTCCATCAACAGTTTACCACTGCGTTCCATCAACCGTTTACCACTGCATTCCATCTACAGTTTACCACTGCGTTCCATCAACCGTTTACCACTACGTTCCATCAACCGTTTACCACTGCGTTCCATCAACCATTTACCACTGCGTTCCATCAACCGTTTACCACTGCGTTCCATCAACCATTTACCACTGCGTTCCATCAACGTTTTAGCACTGCGTTCCATCAACTGTTAAATACTGAGTTCCATCAACCGTTTACCACTGCGTTCCATCAACAGTTTACCACTGTGTTCCATCAACCGTTTACCACTGCGTTCCATCGACCGTTTACCACTGCGTTTTACTGACCGTTCCATCAACCGTTTACCACTGCGTTCCATCAACTGTTAACCACTGCATTCCATCAACAGTTTACCACTACGTTCCATCAACCGTTTACCACTGCATTCCATCAACAGTTTACCACTGCGTTCAATCTACCGTTTACCACTACGTTCCATCGACCGTTTACCACTGTGTTCCATCGAGCGTTTACCACTGTGTTCCATCAACCGTTTACCACTGCGTTCCATCAACTGTTTACCACTGCGTTCCATCAACGTTTTAGCACTGCGTTCCATCAACCATTAAATACTGCGTTCCGTCAACCATTTACCACTGCGTTCCATAACCATTAAATACTGCGTTCCATCAACTTTTACCACTGCGTTCCATCAACCGTTTACCACTGTGTTCCATCAACTGTTAACCACTACATTCCATCAACCGTTAACCACTACATTCCATCAACAGTTTACCACTGCGTTCCATCAACCATTAAATACTGCGTTCCATCAACCATTTACCACTGCGTTCCATCAATCATTAAATACTGCGTTCCATCAACTTATACCACTGTGTTCCATCAACCGTTAACCACTGCATTCCATCAACAGTTTACCACTGCGTTCCATCAACCATTAAATACTGCGTTCCATCAACCATTTACCACTGCGTTCCATCAACCATTAAATACTGCGTTCCATCAACTTTTACCACTGCGTTCCATCAACCGTTTACCACTGTGTTCCATCAACCGTTAACCACTGCATTCCATCAACAGTTTACCACTGCGTTCCATCAACCGTTTACCACTGCATTCCATCAACTGTTAACCACTGCATTCCATCAACAGTTTACCACTGCGTTCCATCAACCGTTTACCACTGCATTCCATCAACCGTTTACCACTGCGTTCCATCAACCGTTTACCACTGCGTTCCATCAACCTTTTATCACTGCGTTCAATCAACAGTTTACCACTGCGTTCCATCAACCGTTTACCACTGCATTCCATCTACAGTTTACCACTGCGTTCCATCAACCGTTTACCACTGCGTTCCATCAACCGTTTACCACTGCGTTCCATCAACCATTTACCACTGCGTTCCATCAACCGTTTACCACTGCGTTCCATCAACCATTTACCACTGCGTTCCATCAACGTTTTAGCACTGCGTTCCATCAACCGTTAAATACTGAGTTCCATCAACCGTTTACCACTGCGTTCCATCAACAGTTTACCACTGTGTTCCATCAACCGTTTACCACTGCGTTTTACTGACCGTTCCATCAACCGTTTACCACTGCGTTCCATCGACCGTTTTCCACTGCGCTCCATCAACCATTTACCACTGTGTTCCATCAACCATTTACCTCTGCATTCCATCAACCATTTACCCCTGCGTTCCATCAACCGTTTACCACTGCGTTCCATCGACCGTTTACCACTGCGTTCCATCGACCGTTTACCACTGCGTTCCATCGACCGTTTACCACTGCCTTTTACTGACCGTTCCATCAACTGTTTACCACTGCGTTCCATCGACCGTTTACCACTGCGTTCCATCAACCATTTACCACTGCGTTCCATCAACCATTTACCTCTGCATTCCATCAACCATTTACCCCTGCGTTCCATCAACCGTTTACCACTGCGTTCCATCAACAGTTTACCACTGCATTCCATCAACCATTTACCACTGCATTCCATCGACCGTTTACCACTGCATTCCATCGAGCGTTTACCACTGCGTTCCATCAACCGTTTACCACTGCAATCCATCAACCTTTTACCACTGCGTTCCATCAACAATTCACCACTGCATTCCATCGACCGTTTACCACTGCATTCCATCGACCGTTTACCACTGCGTTCCATCAACCGTTTATCACTGTGTTCCATCAACCGTTTACCACTGCGTTCCATCAACTTAAATTTAATATACATGATAAAAAACCAACAAAAACACACACATAAAATAATAAATGACAGTAATGCACTAAATTAAAGACATAGAAATATTAAATATAGAGAAATAGGGTTTTTACACTTCACTCTTTCACCTTGGGATCGCTGGATTGCCACCTGCAGCTATTTCATTATTTTATGTTTTATATTTTACCTGCTGTTCCACCATTCTTGGAGTTGAGTTTTTATCCCTGGCATGTGTAAATACTGTCATATCTGAATGAAATGAATCAAGTGCTTGGTTCTCATCATGTTTTTAAAGTAGTTTGGAAAAGACATTTAAATGACGAACATACCTGCTCATTATGCTAACTAAGAGCTCTGCAGGTGTGTCTTATTTAACTGAAAAGTAATAAAGAAATTTGAAAAGAAATAAAGATGTTATAAAGGAAAGCAGGGTGTCCCTAAACTTTTGACAAACACTCTATGTACAGACATGGAGCTGATTATAAACTGGAGCTTCCTCTCTTTCACAGCATCCGCTGCTCCAAAGGAATACGAAGCCGTTTACCTGCTGGCGGGAGATCCTGACATCATAAAGCTGGGTAAGGATCTCAGACCTTCCTGGAGATCACGCAGTGATAAGCCTAACAGACGTCCTCAGCAGGACAGCGTATGGAACCACATCCGTATAGTGCATGTACCATCTCAGACTGGTTCCGTACCTCACGGTCTAGGGCTGCGGTAGAACATCACGTGTGCATGTTTACAGTGAGGCACTAGAACCGAATACACTGAACACAACACTGGCAGGGAAACGAGTGAGAGGAACGTCTGTACACTGGTTTATAATAATATCATTGTTTTCTGGTCACTCAGGCTTGAAGAACCAAAGTGGAGCTCCCCCTGTAGCAGCCCAGAGCACGGAGACCACCCCGGTAAATAACCAGCACCACCTCTCTCTTCCATACGTGAAGATTCCCTCACTGTTATTAATTAAACCTATCAGAGGAATGAAGCTCTGAATGAACAGAGCTGACTCTGTCCTCCGTCCGTCTTCATGATGTGTCCACACCTCTACATCACCACAGCGGTGGGTTACAGTAGCTGTTTGTGTTTACCCCTCAGAGTGAGGCGCTCTACTCCACCATCCAAGCCGTCGACGTGTAGCCGTGTGGAATGAAGACCTTCCGGACTCACACTGATACTACAGGACCTGCTCTGTTTGATCTGTTTCTCACCTGGATGTAAAGATAACCACTGTGTACTTTTCTATATTCTTATATAACTTATTTACACATTAATAAACTTTTCACTGATCACCCAGTAATATTTTATAGCTGTGTAGATACGTCTGTGGATGCACTGGGACACATCATCAGTGATGTTTCCTGAGATCCGTGGGTGTTACTGGTCTCACGACATCAGACACCCTCGCTCAAGCGACCCAGCCAGGGCTGATCAGACCCCGACTTGTGCCCCAGTAGCGTGAGCCCACCTTTCGGACCCTTTAGCCATAAAAATAATTACAGCTACTAACAAGCTAAGACTGTCACTGGGAATCTGCAGGAACTGGTCACAAGTCAAAGTGTAAAGGTCTACCTGCAGTGGCTAAAATCCCAGCCTACAGGGAATTCTCCTCGGAATTGTGCCAGGGAAGGCCTCCACCAAATCTGGACCACCTGTGTGAATAATTAATTACAATATGACCATATAATGTTTATCATTCCACTGATCGGTTTAGGGCACAGGATTTCCTCTATTAAATTCTTTCTACTGGCTGCATCAGGCCCATTTCAACCGCCGCCCCCAGATTTCCTTTCATTTATAAAGGAATATCGAGTATCAGCAGGCCAGGAATATCGAGTATCAGCAGGCCAGGAATATCGAGTATCACCTGGCCAGGAATATCGAGTATCACCTGGCCAGGAATATCGAGTATCACCAGGCCAGGAATATCGAGTATCACCTGGCCAGGAATATCGAGTATCACCAGGCCAGGAATATCGAGTATCACCTGGCCAGGAATATCGAGTATCACCTGGCCAGGAATATCGAGTATCACCTGGCCAGGAATATCGAGTATCACCAGGCCAGGAATATCGAGTATCACCAGGCCAGGAATATCGAGTATCACCAGGCCAGTACATCCAGCTAATCAACATGGTAACATGGATTATCTCTTACCCAGGCAGGTGAAGGTAGGTTTAGGGTTCTAGTCCAAGGGCCCTTATTAGTATAGTGAAGGGTGCTCGCCCAGGTAGGGGATCAGACCCCAGGCTTCAGCATGGAAGGCGCTACCCACTACACTATACCAACCCCAGTCAATGTCAATGTCAATCCACTGCTCTTGGTTCAGCTTCAGTCCAGAATTATAGTTAAACCTTGATTGAGAGACGAGGTCGTCATGACGTGCGTGTGTAGGAACTGCTACATTCACATAGATTAAATTCATCCACACAGACACGTATTCAATCACACAGGGGGGGAAGACTGGGAAAGACTTGAGATGTACATCAGCTAGCGGTTAGCAATTATCTTCAGCTAAGCTTCAGTGAAGTCTCTCTCCTCAGGACTTTTAGTATAAAGCCTAAAAGCGTCTCAGTGACTCGTGATTCTCAAAAACTCCTACATGCCCGTGACGGAGACTGCTGCTGCAATGCGTGAGTTGATTGCATGCACATGCATTAACACATGTACATGCAACACATGCTAGCAGCTGTACCCGTGAGCATTCCTCAAACACCATGAAGAGTCACCAACGTGGCTCTGCTATTGATCAGTAGATAGATCCACTTCATCATCTCACTGAAGGTGTAAATAATGAGCTGCTTTAAACATCGGGTGGAGGCAGGACCCTGGCATAGTTTAGAGGGCACTATGCCCACCAGCTGTCTGACATCTGTCACCTAATACTTTAGGACTTCTCTTCAGCTCTGCAAGTCCATCACCTTATTAATGTTAAAGCCTGCCAACCCAAAGACACACAGTATAGGAGGAGCAACATAAAACTCAATTAAGGATAAGTTCACTCATCATCTAAAGAACAGCTGCACCCAGGAGGAGGTGTGGGAGTGCAGGTCTGTTGGGAAGGAAGATAAAGTTACACATACAGACGTCTCGGTATGGAGCTGTAGAGGTTCCTGATGGAGTCCTGTGATAATCCATCCCATGCAGCTTGAACATCCTCACACAGTTCCTGCAGATGGTGCGGTAGGGGTGGAGGTGGAGGGACACCAGGTCTTCTGGGCGTGTGACTACAGACCGTTTATCTCGGTGCTGACCACGGTGCCTCCACACACGGATTCGTTGGGCGTCTCCACCAGGACTAAAGCGGGACTCGTCACTGAAGATGACCCGCTGCCATTCTGAGTCACTCCATGACAGTCTGGTACGACACCACTGCAGTCTTTGGTGACGGTGGCGTGGTGTTAAGGACAGTCGTTATAACGTGCTGCACTAACAGGATTACTCATGGAGGACATCACTGCTCACTGGATGTCCAAGATACAGAAATAAGGCCTGTCCTTGCTTACGTCCGTTGAGCGGCTGGGCGTGTATCACTCCCATGTCCCACGATGTCAAACCTACCCACCAAGGTTCATCCCCCCATTGGTTAACCTGTTTATAGTTCCCATCCATGACAGGGCGGGTTTGAGTGAAGACTATCAGTGCTGCTTTTGTCTGTGACCAGCTTCCTGTGTTCCTATGTTAACGTAATGGTCTTACTGTTAGTTTATTAGAGAGGCTTATTAACTGAAGGCTTCTCTGAAAGCTTAGAAGGCCGTGAGGTTCCTCACTGGAGGTCCCCAACGATACGAAGTCTATATCTAAAACCATCAGAAAATAAAACAGTGGTTTCTGTACCTCCTTCTGGCTGCATCTGTAGTTCCTGTAGCTGCTGTTTAATCAGCATCGGCCTGTTCTAGTTTGAAGCTCACTGGCTGGCAGGCTCAGCCCATACAGAACATCACTGTGAGGATTTACTGCATACACTGAGACAGCAGCTGAGCTCGACCCATTTAGCCTAAAGCCATTTATCATCATCCATTGAGTCTACAGCAGTTCAGCTCTACAAATGTAGCCTACATCCCCACCTATTTAGTGTACAGTAGTTTAGCTCCACTCAATCAGCCTACAGCAGTTTAACCCCCCACCACTGAGTCTATAGCAATTTAACCCTATCTATTCAGCCTACAGCTGTTTACTATCACCTATTCAGTCTACAGCAGTTTAGCTCCACCCACAGAGCCTACCACAGTTTTGCCCCGCTGAGTCAGCATAGTTTAACCATACCTGTTCTTGTGACCTACATGTTCACAGCTCCACAGGTGAACACCACCCTCTGTCTGCTGAGCCCTGTGTTTATGGGTATGCATTCTAATGGTATATAGTTGGTGTAGATGTTCTGCTGAATCCAGCAGAACTGAGTGCAGGCTGCAGACGTCTAAGAGTGTGAATAGTGAAATGAGGAAATGGTGAGAGACGGAAGGAGCAGGGTTTCTGTTACAGACCGTAGAAGGCTTACACCTCAGACAGTACGATCTCACGGCACTGCAGTCTCTCAGCAGTCATGAAGCTTCTCCTTTCAATGTGTCTCCTGCTCTACAGCTGTATACGTGCAGCTCAGACCGGTGAGTAGACCATCATATATGTTAGTGTGTGTGTGTATTTCAGACACCTCAGAAAGTCGTGTTAAGGAAGCTGCTTAACACTAATACTGCAGTAACCGACATGTGTATGGAATCGGTACTTCATCACGTTACACCAGGAGCTGATGATGGACGTCTGTATGTTAGTTTGAGGCGTCCAGTAGAAATATGGAACTCATTTCATTCTTCAAACTAGAAAAATATGAAGCTCTTGTTACTTTTTGATGTATTGTGGGTTTGATGGCTTCCATCTTTACTCTCTCACTGGTCATGGTCAGACGTTACACCCCTGTGGGTTTATTTTTATGACAGCCTGACTTCCTATGACTTCCTTTGTCCCGAAGGAGGAAGTTACGTCTTGCCTTTGATGTAAATGTGGGACACAGGGACAGCAGCAGTGGTGCTATAAGGCTACCCTGCTAACGGTGCTTTACGCTGTCTAATGTCTACCATAGTACCAGTCTGACATTCTGTCACATGTCCATGTGCCCATTTGCATGAGCCAGGTCTAAAGACTTTTTGGGGTTTGAGGTAAGACCAGGGTTAAGTTTTAAACAGTACTAAAGACACATTTAAGTCAAGGGTTAGGTCAAGGGTTATGTCAAGGGTTATGTCAAGGGTTAGGTCAAGATTTAATTTAAGGTTTAGGTCGAGGTTTAATTCGAGGTTTAGGTCAAGGTTTAAGTCGAGGTTTAATTTTTAGGTTTCATTCAAGGTTTAATTTGAGGTTTATTTTGAGGTTTAGGTCAAGGTTTAATGTGCGGCAGGGTTGTGCTGCGCCCTGCATGGCTTTACAGAAGAAACGGGTTATGTATTTTAACATGACATAAAACTATACCAATATAAAAGGTGCTGTCTCGTCCCGTATCCCATCTGAAATATATATATAAATATCGATATACAGCGCTGGAAATACTTAATACACCGCTCGCCAGTCTCTCTGTAGGTCACCTGAGGTCATCTTACGGTGGGTAAGGGACATTGGAATGAGGTGGCGCTCATCACGGTCAGTAGAGAGCGGGTTTGGCCCTCTGCCAGTCTGTAGCTGTGTTGTCCTGTGTGTTGGCTGCTGGACCTTGTTCTTATGAACCAGACGCTCACTGTATCTGCCAGTAAAGCTAGAACCCAACCTTCGGTTCCTCACTGAGAACCTGCTGTACATGTGGAGATGCTGATATAAGAAGAACCTGGAGTGGGCTCTGATTTATTTACAGAGCTGTATATTCCGCCCAGTAATAGAAGTTAAAGAGGAAAGTGATTCACTCCAGGTCATTCTGGTTCATAAGAGGAGATTAGAGGTTTGATATAAACCCTCCATAATAACTAAAGAACGGAGAGCCTGCTGGGGCAGTGTTCATGCAGTGAAGGATCTGACCATGACTAAATGATGTTCCCTAAATAACTGATCCTCTGTGGGTCTGTGGGAAGGTGGAGCAGGAGTAAGGATCTAGTGCTGCACAGTCGTATGTGTGAGATACTGATGGAGCTGATGATTATAAACTCAGATTGGCTAATAAAGTTACAGTGCTGTAAAAGAAGCTCCTGGTTCTGTGATGGTGTGTAGTAACCATGGTTACCATGTGTGTTCTAACAGGACTCTTCAGTCTGAGTGAACCAGAGGGGAGAACCATCAGCCTGGTGTGTGGTAATGAGGGTAAAGTGGTCTGGAGTAAAGGATATGATAGAGGAACATCTACCATCCTCACTGCTGAAGATGGAGTAATCACCAAACACAGAGCTGATCCAGGAAACAGATACAGAGTAATAAGTAGTGATCTATCACTGTGGATACTGAACCTCTCTCTCTCTGACTCTGGGATCTACTACTGTAACTCTGTTCCTGTAGTGGATCTGATGGTGTATCCTGCACCATCAGCAGGTGAGTGACGAGTTTATTATTATCATTATTATTATTATTATTATTATTATTTGTTGTTGTTGTTGTTGTGCTCCCCACTTCTGGCCAGTAGTATGTTGATGGATTGTTTCTTGTTTTAATGGAATGTATGAAATATTCAAATCACATTTATTTAATAGTATTATAATTATTATTATAGAATAGAGAACACTCAACACCACTGATGTTAAACACCTCTCTATTCCTCTGTGGTCATTTCCACAGAGGTAATGACAAGATGTTATCTAAATACGACGAGACGTTAAATAAATGTGATGAGACAATCTAAATATGAGACATTAAGTAAACATGATGGGACATTACGTAAACATGATGGGACATTACGTAAACATGGCGGGACATTACGTAAACATGATGGGACATTACGTAAACATGACGGGACATTACATAGACAGGTTAGGGAACATAAAAGTTTAAGCTCCATCGATGCATTTCTGTAAAAGCTTTGGAATCAGCTCATTTATATTTAGAGCATTTAGCAGAAGCTCTTTTCCAGAGCGACTTACAACCGTGCTTAGTGTTCAGTCAGAGAGTTTATCCAAGTTAGCGCAAGAAGATTAGAGTCTAAGCCTCGCCTTGAGCTCAGACTCAGACCAGGGGCTAGTGCTAACACCTGGAATGAAGATTACAGAGCATGTGGGAGTTTGTAGTGAAGGTAATTTAATAAAGTGTATAACTGTAATAATAAGCTGGAGGAATCACCACCATTACCATCATCATCATCATCACCATCATCTTCATCACCATCATCATTACCATCACCATCATCTTCATCATGATCCCCATTACCATCATCACCATCATCATTACCATCATCACCATCACCATCATCACCATCATCATCCCCATCACCATCATCATCATCTTCCTCAGATATTAATCCTCATAAAGGTCTCCTAAGTTTTACCACATGATTATCATTAACGGTAGATATAATTATTAGTATTAATATATACTGAGCACTGTACTTCACACACACTGTGACTGTTTATCATTGTGTGTGACTCTGCAGAGGCTACAACCAAAGAGACACCACCTACACAGACACCTCCAGCACCAACCAGTAAGACCCAGTTCCATTATAGTGAACATGCTGTGTCCCTACTACTGTGTAGCACCTCCACGAGCACCAGTAACAGCTGGGACTGGATTGGGCGTGTACTAGTTTCTGGATGTAGCCACACCAATGTTCAGACACTCTAACATCAAAGAACTGGTCAGGTGGTCCAGAATCGGTGGATGCCCTCCCTGGTGTTTGACTGGTTGTTCCAGGTGGTCCCACAGGTCTTCAAGAGAAGGCCACTGGGCTATTTGAACCCTGACCTGTGGTGTGAGAGACCTGTGCGCTACCACTGCACTGCTGGATGTATTTATCCACTTCAGCTCAGCGATTAAATCTCTTTCCTTACCTCTGTTTTCTTCTTCCTTTCAACTCAGTCTGTTGTTTTTCTCTGTTCATCTTTAAAGGTGGTGCTTTCTTTCTCTTTCTTTTAAGCTCCATTCAGCTTTTCTTTGTTTGTCTTTGTTCCTCTTGGTTCCTGTTCTCTCCTCTCCTCTCTCTCAATGGTGTGATGAAGTCTTAAATAGAGCAGGTGCATCTAGTCATTGTTGATTACCCTGGGAGCTTTTGGGCCTGCGTCGCCCCCTGCTGGTGGCAGAACTGGTAAAGTATAAACAGACTCAGAAACAGTCTACTGCTACTCTACAACATCACCATGTGTCTGATCACAGAGCTGAATAAAGACTAGCAGCAGACAGTTCAGCTCAGTGTGGGGTGGTCTGATCTAAACCACTGGAGGAATGAAGCTGCTCAGATGGATATAAAGTCACTACATTCATTTGTAGATGTGGCTGTTTCTTAATCAGCGTAACCACAGAGCGGAATAATCGTTTGTCTGGGGAAATAAGTGGCTGTGGCTGAGCGACTGAAGTGTGAAGCTGTAAACTTTTATTTGATGACTTTGGTTGGAAATGGAGAACCCTCTGATGCAGTGAAGGGTCTGACCATGACTAACTGATGTTCCCTAAATAACTGATCCTCTGTGGGTCTGGGGGAAGGTGGAGCAGGAGTAAGGATCTAGTGCTGCACAGTCGTATGTGTGAGATACTGATGGAGCTGATGAAGAAGCTCCTGGTTCTGTGATGGTGTGTAGTAACCATGGTTACCATGTGTGTTCTAACAGGAATACCCAGTCGGAGTGGAACAGAGGGGGGAGGGGTCAGCCTGGTGTGTGGTAATGAGGGTAAAGTGGTCTGGGGTAAAGGATATGATGGAGGAAGATTAGACATCCTCACTGCTGAAGATGGAGTAATCACCAAACACAGAGCTGATCCAGGAAACAGATACAGAGTAATGTCTGATCTATCACTGTGGATAGTGAACCTCTCTCTCTCCGACTCTGGGATCTACTACTGTAACTCTGTTCCTGTAGTGAATCTGACGGTGTATCCTGCACCATCAACAGGTGAGTGAACAGTCACACTGACAGACCTTTAAACATCAGCCACCATTAACGCTCTATATGTACAGAGAGCTGTTTACTACATACAGCACATTCTCATTTTTACACAAGTTTACTTTTTAGAACGGATATTAAAATGTGCTACAGAAATTATGGTTATTAGTATTAATTTTATTGCAGTATTTTTACCATATATGAGCTATACTTAGGGGCCTGTTTGCAGTATTTGATGTGCATTTTATGTCTATTTACTCTTAAAGAATGAAAAAATCTAGAAATAGAAATAATTCAGTATTGCTATCAGAATGAAGGGCTGAGAAACTGTAACAAAGGTCCTGACCAATGTGATGCCCTAGGTGCGATTCTGGCTGGCGCCCCTTGGAGGGTAAACCCCAGTTAATCATAGCACCTAACCACCTATAGCACTCTAAAGAATAACAGGTGTCTATTCCACCTAGCCTTCACACACAGAACATGTACTCAGTGAGCACCTATTGCACATGAAGCTGCTGTGTACACATATATCAGATGCACTGAATGAACTGAAAGTGAAATCTAACATCTTAATCAATAAAGGACTAAAGGTTTTATCAGCAGGGCTAACAATGGCTAGCTAACTAGGCTAAAGCCCTATTGGAACAGGATTGGTTCTACATGGGGAGATGGGGTAGTGTAGTTGTACTAGAGAACGTCTGTACAATGTACGACGGATATACGCAGGATAGGAAACCCCAGCATAGATCACTGAGATGGGAGTGGCTACTTGATATACACACTGCCGTCACCATATGACACATTCACCCAGGCACCCCGAAGGATGGACAGCGCACA
>JAMWET010007672.1:147500-175596 GCA_024036415.1 Prochilodus magdalenae | reverse complement strand
CTCTGATGAAGGTCTCCCGTAAGAGCAGACAGCCTCGACACCTGTTCTTGGTAAGTTTCATTGACCTTTGACTCCTCTGTCAGACAGCGGTTCTCAGTATGCTGCAGTATGTCATTGACATTGTTTTGTTTGGACGGTCTGGCTTCCAAAAGCCATCAACAGCCCTGTACAGTAGGGGAACAAAAACTATAGAGCTTCACCACAATTGCATATGTCCCACACCATCCAACCCCAACCCCCTCCCCACGCTCTCTCTCTTTTCTCTCGCTGCTCTTCTTGTTTTCGGGCCTTCGTTTCCTCGCAGGATGTTTGGTGAGGGTCAGTGGACGATGATTTCCTGTGTAGGGCCTGCAGTGCCAGTGCGGACACTCAGTAGAACACCTCAACAACAATCAGTTACATTCAGACGCACAGAGACATATGGGAAACGGCTTGCTGAGCCACACCTTCAGTTTTAGGCTAGATACATAAATATACACTTACTGACTGTTGGGTCAGAATCATCACCCTTATGAATAAACTTATATGTGAGTCAGATTGGATAACCACTGACCAGATATTCATTGGCATATGCCTAAAACTGGCTCCTACCAAGTCAGTGCTCCTGCTGTGATGAGATTGGACCAACACCAAGGTAACATCTTTGGATTAATCACCTGTCCTGTAGCTTACGGCCAGTTCCCAAATCCGCAGCCAAAAGAGTATGCAAGTTATGACTACATTATATCCAGAAAGTACGTCCTCTGATGACACTGGGCTTGAGCCCACCTGCAGTGGACTGCTGCACAGAAGAAATGTGTGTTGAGTCAGCCTTTCAGATAGTTTATGGGTATAAAGGACATTGTGTTCTCTGGGCCAAGATTGTCGTAAGGTCCTGTCCTGGTATGGGGTGTATTTGCACTCATGGTATGCGTAACTGACACATCTGTAAAGGCACCATCCACACTGAATAATAAGTCCCCCGAATGAAAAATGAGCCACCTCTGCTGATATTGTAGTTACGTGGAAATGGGTTCTTTGGATGACAGTATATCTGAACCACATTATCTACACTGAGCTGCTGGAACAACAAGGTTTTGCCTTTAGCTCATCATCTTACCACATCATCTTACATCCTTGTATTCCAGGATGACTATTGTCATGTTCACGGCACTGCAAACGTGAAATGTGATTGATTGGAATGATGAACATGCAGGAGTGTTCACACATCTGGACTGGCCCACAAAATCCCCAGATCTGAATCCTCTTGAGGATCCGAGTGGACAACTACCAAAACTGAGGTCTAAGTGCTCAGCTGCTTGAAGCAAGAGTGACTGAACATTGATGTGGCCTACAACCGGAAACTTGTCCAGTCCATCCCAAATAGAGTGCAGTCTAGACCTGTTGTGGTGAACCTTAGTGTAGTCGTGGACTGGAGGTTGGAGAATCAACCGGAGGGTTGTCGGTTAGATTCACTGAACTGACAGTAACGTCTGAGGTGCCCTTGAGCAAGGTACCTAACCCTTAACTGCTCCACGAGCACCATGGTTAGGGATGCCCACCACTCCAGGCAAGTGTGCTTACTGCCCTCTAGTGTGTGTGTTTACTAGTATGTATTTGGGTTAAGGGGTCAAAGGTGAAAGACAAATAGCACGCCTAAACTCTCTATTCAGAGGATGACTGGCTTCACCTTCATCTAAGTATCTGGTCAGTGGTGGTCCTAAAGACATGGCCAGTGGCTGTAGGAAAGTAGGATCCAATATACCGGTGTCTGTTCACGGTTTTCTTATCTCAATTAGATACGTAAGATTTACAATCATAGTTCTCTCTCTCTCTTTTTCTCTCTCTCTATCCTTCTCTCTACTCCCCCCCCACTCTCTCCTCTGTGATCACAGTATTGAACCTTTCTCTGATGGATGCCTCAGTGTGAGAGTATATGACTGATGTTTGAGTGTGTAATGCCGGCTGGTGTCAGGAGGTCCGTGGCTAAACACGGGCTTCTGGGTCCGGCTCTTATTTATAGAGTAAATAAGTGCAAGCAAGTCAAAGGCAACACACAGAACCATCACTCACTCTGTGACCTAACCAGAGGGCATCTCGGCAGCTCCAGCCAGTTAGCACTGTCGCTAATACAAGAACAAATCGCGAGCACGCTTGTCCGTGAGTCAAATACAAAAGGTGCTTCTGAAATGTGCTTCACATCTGTGCTTGCTTAACAGAGACTTCTAGACAGCAAGACTGCAAACCCTGCAATACAGTATAAACACATACAGAGTTTGCCGAACCTCTGATTTCTAGATTTTGACTGTTAAATATAATAATGGTGAAACAGTCTGAGCTTTATAATAATTTGAGTGCAGTAAAGACCCAGTTTGCAGTCACCCTGCATAGTGTAAATGAAAGCCATGTTTAATTTACATTGAGCTGGAAACTGTTGACAGCTTGGTTGCTGTGTTAGTCAAACAACCCCCTCGGTGTACAACACCTTCATGTGTTCCTGTTACTAAAGTTACCGTGACTGATACAGTCTGATTGGTTGAGATATCATTGCACTCATGGTGTACTGCTTGGACCAACACCAAGATAACATCTTTGGGTTAATCACCTGTCCTGTAGCTTACGGTCCGTTCCCAAATCCGCAGCCAAAAGAGTATGCAAGTTATGACTACATTATATCCAGAAAGTACGTCCTCTGATGACACTGGGCTTGAGCCCACCTGCAGTGGACTGCTGCACAGAAGAAATGTGTGTTGAGTCAGCCTTTCAGATTGTTTATGAGTGTAAAGGACATTGTGCTTTCTGGGCCAAGATTGTCGTAAGGTCCTGTCCTGGTATGGGGTGTATTTGCACTCATGGTATGCGTAACTGACACATCTGTAAAGGCACCATCCACACTGGTCCCCCGAATGAAAAATGAGCCACCTCTGCGGGTGTTTCAGTTACGTGGAAATGGGTTCTTTGGATGACAGTATATCTGAACCACATTATCTACACTGAGCTGCTGGAACAACAAGGTTTTGCCTTTAGCTCATCATCTTACCACGGACACTCCTATCCTTGTGTTCCAGGATGACTACTGTCATGTTCACAGCACTGCAAATGTGAAATGTGATTGATTGGAATGATAAACATTCAGTTCATCACTCATGGTATACTGCAGCTAGCCATTACCACTTAGTATACGTATGGGCCTGCTGGGGGGGTCTGTGCAGTCAGATTCTGAAGAACAGAGACAACTATCATCTTCATCATCCTCATAAATATGTTTTAGATCAAAAACGTTCTCTCAAAAGTGTCTCAGACTTCAGGCAGCATATCATAACTTTCCAAAGAAAAAGAAGTATCTCCAAAATGACAACTTTACAGGAGAGGGCAAAAATTGAATTTCATTTCAATGTAAGTCAATGGAACCAGACTTTTCTCCAAGCTGTTTTGGGCCATTTCTGTTATTCTGTTTATCATGAAATGTCCACACAGTGTAAACAGCAGCTGCTGTGTTCAAACGATCCATAAAAGTAAAAAACAACAAAAATGGAGATACATGTTTTTCTTTGGGCAGCAGTGGCATTTATAACCATTTGTTGTACTGCTGTAGCTTTCAGAGGCATTACAGACTTCAGACATCTGGTTCCTGTCACCAGCACTGTGAACAATACTGACTCTAGAGTAATTTTTCTAGAACGGAGCATCACACAAACCACAGTGAGTTTGTTTACATCCAACATCTTGGCGTCTTGGTGAAGTGTGTAGGCTAATGTTGGTTAATGTGGCTAACAAGTAATCCAATAACAAGCCAGCATCATGCCTATCTGAGAATTGTGTGGGTGTGGCTAAAGAGCAGCTTGATTGACAGCTCTCTGGCCAACCCTCCTAGCCTGCTAACATCATTATGTAGCTTTTATTTTTTATTTTTGGACAAAAAACAACAGACTATGGACTAACAACAGACGTGCAGACGGGTGGACCAATGAGCAAACAGATGGATGAAGGAATGCATGTACATAGGAACAGATGAGGAATGATGTTGGTTGATGGATAAAGGAACGAATAGCAGCAGGCAGCTACAGACAGGTGGTCTAGCTTGCTAGCTTTTGGTTATGTTGGGTTAGCTTTAGCTCACCAAGTTTCTCTTACACTGAGATTATGTGTGGGGCAAGAGACATCCTGTGATTGGTCGGGGGAATGCTTACGAGAGTGCTACCCAAGATTAGGACCACCAAGTTTAAAAAAGAAGAAGAGAAAGAGAAATGTGGTGAAAGAAATGGGTCAGTAAGTGGGCCGTAATTCTACAGGATAGCTTAGTGCATGTTTCCTGCTACAGGAACAGGATTAGCCTCGTTACAAAGCAAGTACAGATTTGGGTTCTCTGGTTCTTTAGAGAACCAGTAATTGCTTATGTGGTTTCTAACACTGTGTGAAATTACGTCACCTCTAAAAACAACAAAAGGACTTTAGCATAGCTGGGAACAGTAGTACCCCCACCTTGAAGCCTGATTTTCCCGTGTGCTTGCTGCTACTGCGTGTTGTAGTGTGGGTCCTTGTTGTTGTTGTTGCTGTTCTGAGGGCCTCCGCCCAGCCGGCTTTCTGCGAATCCTCCATGCTGAATTCCTGGATGCTGCATATGAGTTACGGATGTTTGGGGCACTGTACGGTGTGTGTGTGTTCATGTGTGTGTGTGTGCGTGTGTGTCCCATGATGTCATCGCTTTTGTTTGATGCTAAATTTGTCAGGCAAAACACAATGAATGGTTTGAAGTGTGTGTGTGTGTGTGTGTGTGTGTGTGTGTGTGTGTGTGTGTGTGTGTCTGTGTGTGTCTGTGTGTGTGTCTGTGTGTGTGTGTCTGTGTGTGTGTGTGCGCGTGTGTATGGGTGTGTATGTATATGAGTGACTGCATGTTCCCAGAATTACAACATCATTGTCAGGGCTAGCGAATAAGATAAACTGTATGGCTTTTCTTTCTTTTAGAGAAACCCCTATTGTGCATAGCGTGTGAACTTCTCTCTAAAGGATCAAAACTCAAACACATAGATATGCTACAGAATGTGTGCTGAAATGTTGAGGTGACTGCTCTGAGAGTGAGGTAAAGCTTATGCTGCCCTCTTGTGGTGAACACTGAAACTGACGGAAGTTGCCATTTTGGCAGTCACTTGTGTGGGTGGATGTAAAACAGTTACCTGTCTATTTGAAGATGGAATTCTTTTTACTCCAGCATGTAGAAGTTTAAAAGGTTGTGAATGATGGAAAAGCATCAGTGGTTTTGTTGATTTTCTAACACACCTGTGCACATTTGAATGCCCTATTGTCCTTCTGCGGAATTTAACACAAATATTATGTGGCACGTGCAAAAGTTATGACGCAATTTATGTCATGGTTTTTTTCCCACAATGTGTTGACACAAAAAGCTATATAGAAATCATAAATCCAACGTTTTATTTTATTTTATTTTTCTCAATGTGTTAAAGTTAATATGTATAGAAAACGTCCTGCTAAAAACGCTAATGGAACATTGCATTACATATTCTATATATATATATGTAGCACTCCTAAACAAGGTATTAGTGATTTTACTCACGTGACTGATATAACCAATAAGAGCACCCTGGGTTCACTTGGTTTATTTTAAAGAAAAAATTATAATTTTACCAATAATATGAATTTTACAGATTTTTTAAAGTACAACGGCGGTGCCTCCAATATCTACCAGGGCTGTTTTTACACTATTCCTCTTTCACTGAATGAAACACAATAAATAGACACTTTTAGCTCCAAATGAAAAAAACCTTTTATATAATAATTATATTAAACCAAACTTTTCAACATGTATGTATATATATATATATATATATATATATATATATATATATATATATATATATATATATATATATATATACATGTAAATAAATATGCCATAGTATGTAATAATTTCCGCTAACACAAAGTACACAAACTACGTACTTAAAAGTAGAAGTTCGTCACTTTAGACCACTTTAATAAAAGCATGAAGTATTGAGAGTACAGATTCCCAAATTTTGAACCGTTATCTAAGTTGGAGACACATGCTGGTAACGCTTTTTCCTGATGACCTATATGTGTTTTTGTGTGTGTTGCAGATGAACGACGTGATGCTGTACACTTACCCTCAGCAGGACGGGAAGTACCGACTGAAGAACACTCTCTCTCTCAGTGGCATGAAGGTAAAGCCCATTACTGACCTGTAATTTACACACGACAGTGTTACATGTATTTATATATAGAACACAGAACTAATGCACCTCTGTGCTTTACAGGTCAGTAAACCAGTCTTAGACAATGTGCTCAATACACTCAGGATAGAGGTCAACGATGTGACCATCACCCTCTCAGCCAGGTAAGGAATGCTCTCCAGCTGGAGTTTGTCCAAAATGCTTTAAAGGGCCAATTTAATCCAGTGCATGCAGTACATAAGAAATAAGCTTCAAAAAGTTTTGAATTCATTGTTTTTGTGATGTCACCACACACACCCACCCACACACACAAAGCGCACACACACACACATACACACACGCGCACACACACACACACGCGCACAACGCGCACATACACACACACATATACACCCACATGCACACACACACACACACACACACACACACACACACACACACACATACACACACACATATACACACACATGCACACACACACACCGACACACGCACACACACACACATATACACACACATGCACACACACACACACACACAAACACACACACAAACACACACAAATATACACACACACCTATACACACACATGCACACACACACCCACCCACCCACACACGTGCGCACACACACAACGCATACGCACACACACACATATACACACATACACACACACACACACATATTCTCCTATTCATTTTATAGCAGTTTAGCTCCACCCCTTCATAAATCCCTGAATTCATAAGGGATGTTTCAGCATAGAGGGTTTTTTAAATCAGTCACAGTACACGGCAGCCAATCAGAACAGGGGTCATTTACATATATCTTGATAGACATAGTGAGAAGAAAAGGCCTGTTTAATTTAAGGGTTAAATAGATGCTGGGAAACTGTGATGTAGAAATAATTATCAAATGACACAAAAAGTGGAAAATCAAAACAAAGAGTTTTTCTCCTGGAAAGTTTCTATAGTAACTATGTTACAGAGATAGAATAGAAATTAAATCACGGTGCTTGCTTTGTTTCCTTTCCTCCCTACCCCTCTCTCTCTCTCTCTCTATCTATCTATCTATCTATCTCTCTCTGTAGTTCTCTGGCAGAGAGAGAGGACTGGTTCCATACTCTGAGCAGAGCTATAGCTGACCACGCAGCAGGACTCAACACATTCAGCTCCTCCAGTGAGGTGATTATCTCCTTTATTTACTTTCAAGTACAGCAAGCTTACATATGGATTTGTGGTGGGTATTTATATGTGAGCCTTATAAATTACATATGCTGCAGGTCAAAAGTTTGGAATCTGTGTTTCCAAGAACAATATTACCATGGTTTATTGAATTTCTGGAATATCGTGGAATTGTCGTGTATTCCTGACATGGAAACTCAGATCAGTGTTTGGGCGAAGTCGTGGGATATCAGGGAATTCTGTTTGTAACATCTTTACATTTATAGTTTTACATTTAGCCATTTTTAGTCATGAATTGTTATATTTTCTAGCATATTTCATATTGTGTAGTCTCCTGTACCTGCTAATAAATGCCAACATGCCAGAAAAAAGACTAGTTCAATAATAATTTTATAATAATTTTGCACCGTTTTATGTATTATGAATAAAGTTGTATTTCAGTTTTGAAATGATTTGTAATTTAGGATTTGTACTAAACACATCTGTGATCATAAATGTGATCATAAAAAGATCATAAATGTTTAGGTTTGAAAAAAGGCAGCCTGTTTTCTGTTCCTTATAGATCATTGCAGCTTTGTAGGGAAATTCAAGAAAAAGTCAGGAAGCTTGACATTTGACTTATAGTGGGAATCCTACAGAATTCCTTATATTGCAAAAATGGCTGATAACATGACAGATTGTATGGTAAAATATTGAATAAAACATCTTGGTGTTTATGATTTATAAGATTCCAATCTGCACTGTATTAGTTATTATTACTCATTCAATGAATAAGAAAAACTAGGTTTTAAAAACTCCACTGTCTACTGTATAACCTTTCACATTAATGACTCTCTGAATAGGAACGCTGATTCAGACTGAATCCTAACCTTAAAGGCATTTTCCTTTAGATAAATAAAAATAAAAATAATTCACCATATAAGTATAATGTGTAACCACAGAGTTTTACATTTGCAGCATTTAGCAAAGCTCTTATCCAGAGCGGCTTACAAGGTCAATCTGTACTATTAGGAGTCTTGCCCAAGGACTCTTATTGTCGTAGCACAGCATAGTCACCCAGACCTGGATTCTAACCACAGTCTCCCACATGTGGTGGTAGCTCCCTAGTGTGTAATGGTGTTATCTGCTGAGCTACACCAACCGCTGTTTACAACTCTATGCATGCTCTGTCTACCATCATGCATATGTTTTGCAGCAATACAGAATAACCAAACAAATAATATGAAAACCTCACAATTCCAAACCTTTGAATTACAGTGCATGTCCAGTTACCCTATAATAAAAGCCTGTTTACTATTACTGGGCTATATAGGGTATTATTGGTGGGTCTAATGGTTGTGGTGTTCTTAGGCGAGGGAGAAGCTATGGATGTCTCTGGGGGAAGCAGCTCCAGTGCTGGTGCCCATCTCCCAAGCCATGATGTGCATGAACTGTGCCTCAGACTTCAGCCTGACGCTGCGCAGACACCACTGCAACGCCTGCGGAAAGGTACATGAACCTCAGACTTTAGCAGCGCCTAGCATCAGCCCCCTCCTAAAATGCTTCAGCATCCAGGAGAATTCAGCTCACAATACGTGATACTTTCTTTTCTCAAAATAAATGTTCATTTTATGAATTATACTGATGTTTATTTGCACTGATTTTAATTATATATATACAGTACCAGTCAAAAGTTTAGAGACACCCAACTCAATGGATGTTGGTAGTGGTCTTAAAGACTCTACAGGCTTACACTTAACAGCTCCAACTGATGGGACTCTGAAACAGTCCATATCCTGATATACCACATATACTCCTGATGGACCACTGTATGATATTTCTCCATATCTCCACCTCTAATATACAGGGGTTGGACAATGAAACTGAAACACCTGTCATTTTAGTGTGGGAGGTCTCATGGCTAAATTGGACCAGCCTGGTGGCCAATCTTCATTAATTGCACATTGCACCAGTAAGAGCAGAGTGTGAAGGTTCAGTTAGCAGGTAAGAGCACAGTTCTGCTCAAAATACTGCAATGCACACAACATTATGGGTGACATACCAGAGTTCAAAAGAGGACAGATTGTTGGTGCACGTCTTGCTGGCGCATCTGTGACCAAGACAGCAAGTCTTTGTGATGTATCAAGAGCCACGGTATCCAGGGTAATGTCAGCATACCACCAAGAAGGACGAACCTCCACCAGCATCACGTGGTGACCTGGCCACTATCCTGCAAGAAGAATGGCTTAAACTCCCTCTGACCACTGTGCAGGACGCAGTATATGTCATTCCCAAGACCAACTGACGCTGTATTGGCCGCAAAAGGAGGCCCTACACCATACTAATAAATGATTGTGGTCTAAAACCAGGTGTTTCAGTTTCATTGTCCAACCCCTGTATATTTAGTGGTGTAAAAACTTTGATCTCCTTTTCTGCACGGTGTAAAAGCTCTAGTTCTCCTTTCAGTTTAGTGTATATTCATGATGGACCGACCAATAGAATCGCTCCAAACCTGCTTATAAAAAAATGTATGTTATATAAACCTCAACTGCAGGTTAGGAAAGCTGTAAAGTTCCATTATGGAGATGTTTAAGGTGGACTGTATAATTCAATGAATGCTGTTTTATATTTTGATGTCTTCACTATTATTTATTTATTATATTTATTAAAGTAAGGCATTAAGATTAAAACAAGCCTTCTATGAGTAACTTTTGACTGGTACTGTACAAATAAAAACACCTCGATAAATGGGTTTGAACAGTATGCACAGAAGCCTAGGCCGTTTGCATAGTAGATTTAACTTTCAGTTTAAAGTTCTATGCAAAAGTCAGGTTAGTTTTAAGTGGAAAATTTAAATATGTTTTTCATTTCATTTTGGTTAAATACACACTCAGAGATTAGTTTATGTAGAACTGCCTGTCCTGTGGACAGTCCTATAGTTAGAAGCATTAGTATTAGCCATCCCAGAGCCTAAACTGTGTCTGTACCTTCGTCCACTTTAATAGATATCAATATGTCATACAAGGAGAGAAAGCACATGAGGTATATCAGCCAAACCTTTGAGATAAAATGTTTATGTTTATGAGAGGACCTATTAATGCATGCTAAAACAAAGACTGCATAATAAAGTTATCATTTACAAAGATATTATAAATAGAAGGATCTGTGCAACAGCTGTTGTACAATTGCTGTCATTTGCATGATGATTGTGTGCAATAAGGCAAACCCTTATGAAACGATAATATATGGCAATGTATTGGACAATTTAGTGCAATATATTAAATAATACAATGTCATATATGGGACACAAGTGCATATATTTTGCATATATTTATATAGTGATAAATATATTACAATAAATTGTATAATACATAAGGAATTGCCGCTTTTCATATATTGTATGTATGGTAGTGTAATATATATTTACTTATATATTGTAATATATTTTATTTTATATGTAATAGACATCATATGTATTTCTCCATATGTGTTTGCATATATGATAATATATATAGTTTTATATATGTGAGAATATTTTCATACATACATGTTGCAATATACATATATATTGTAATATATTTATCACTATATAAATATATGTAAAATATATGCACTTGTTTCCCATATATGACATTGTATTATTTAATATATTGCACTATATTTTCCAATACATTGCCATATATTATTGTTTCATTAGGGAGGATACTTTTTTCTCAGCTGCATTTCTCTCTCCTGCCTGTAGGTGGTGTGCCGTGCCTGCTCCAGAAACCGGTACCCACTGAAGTATCTGAAGGACAGAGTGGCTAAAGTGTGCGACCGTTGCTACACTGAGCTTAAGAAGCGAGGCAAGTGCTCTACACACACTATATAGTGTTAATTTAACCATTTCTGAAACCAATAAAGCTTTGAGCACAGTTTAGTGTTAGTTTCGTGTTAATTTAGTGTTAATTTAACATTTTCATATTTTTTCCATTTGCCATTACTGCCAGTACTTGCCAGTATTCCTTGTTAGATGTGAAAACACCTAATGACAAGCTCAGACCATCACTGGCATCATTCTTAATGGAAAGTTCTAGTGACTTAAATATGACATTCTTGTGCACTTTCAGACAAAGCAAAACGGATGATAGTCCATTTCATAAATTACCATTGTTAGCAACCAGATAATCAGCTACCAGTTACAGTTTGTCTGATGTAATACCTGTTACAAATGTACAAATTGCAAGTGGCAGGCTCTTATACAAGTGGCAGCACCATGGGTCTTATGGAGTCTGATGATGGCCAAAGTTGTTAGAGTGGCCCCAGTTTCACAGTAAATATGAGTTTTTGTTAGACACTGGCCTTTTGACTTGATATAATAAGCAACCAATTGTAAGCAAATAAATCTAATACCACCAGCTATATTTGTGGAACTAAACTATCATTTGACTCCATGGTGCTTGGACCCCGTGATTGCCACTTGCAGTTTGCACATTTCAGACAAACCATAATTGGAAGCAGATTATCTGGTTGCTAACAATGATACTTTACGAATGTTGACTGTTGGTCTGTTATGTTTTAGTAACGTTATCTTTGTTTTGATTGGTCTTTAAAAAATAAGCATGCTATTTTGGCTGAATTACCGTGAGCTGAACTGCTGCTGCACACCCGGGCAGTGTACCACTCCGTGAAGTAGTGAATCTGATTCTGAACTACATACATCCGGCTTAGTTTGCACACAGAATGAAAATAAAATAGTCTGTTACATAATAGATGTGTCTTGTCCATATAGGTGGGAATGTCCCCATGGCTTGTGGAAGTGCGAGTCCACACACAAACAGAGCCAGCAGGCCTTTGTCCGCTGTGTTCCAAAGCCTGCAGCCCCCCAGCCTGTGGAAGAGCAGGAAGAGCACTTCGCCTCTCGCTCAGGTACCTCATCGCCTCTGCTGCTGTGTTGGAAATGCTTCCCTAGGAACACTATATGCCACCCTTTGCTGATCACTGTGCATAAGTACACACATTATGCTACAATATTCCATGCCCACTGGAGGACTTTCTTTATAGTGCACCTGTTCCAGTGCATTGTGGGAATGTGCTACATACTCTCCACTGCAAAATGACAGACTCCCAAATTAGTGTACTATAGGGTGAAATAGGGTATTTAGTAGTATGGAGTGCAGAACTATGGGACGCTTCCACACACCTGCAAATTCAGCTACTTCCTTTACACTATGGTCTTTCACTCCTTTTAGCCAATTGGGAATTTCCACGCCTGTAGAAGTTGCGAGGTGTTGTCTTGTAACTGAGGCTGAACGCTGGCCAGCGAGCTCATGGCATGGCATGATAGTGGAATGCCTCAATTGAACTCATGTCAGGCGAAAGTGTGTAAGTACATGGCCTCATGGGTTCGGCGCCATACACAACCCCTTCCACCAGCCCAAAACAACTGGGACCATGACTCATCGGACCATGCCATGTGTTGACAGTGCTGCAGGGTCCAGTTAGTTTGAATCTGTGAGCCTAACATTAACATTTGATTGCTTGCAGCTTGTAATGCAAACTTTGTGTAGGCCCGCCTACTAACTGAAGACCCCTAAAGGGTGTAAAGGGTGCAGTGAAAATAAAGAAGCAGTGATGACAAGACAGCGACATTAAAAAATAATGTTCCTATCGCCAAAACATTCTATGGGGGTATAATTTATAATGAAAATAGAATTGGGGAAATCATATTTTCCCCCACAGAAAATATCTGAAATAGAAATTCTGTTATGAATGTCTATTGTTTAGGGCTGTACCCGACTCAGAATTGTATCCGTCCAATCGGATTTGCCCGTCTTGGCCGACGATTCGACTATTCGTTCATGTTTTTCGTGTTCTCCATATACATGATCTAGTCATCATTAAGTCAATTTGCATATGGTTTAGATCTGATCCTCCTCATTTAGAAAGTCAGCAGAGTCACAGGAACATATTTCTGAACTAAAAGAGGCGGGGCTTATGATCAATCTGAACTGGAGCCTGATTTAATTACAGGATACAGCGCCGGGCAGCAGCTCGTACTTATGCTAAACATTAGCTCTTATAGATTATAGTCTTTTTAATTTCACTTCTAACAGCTTCTTCAGTAGGAGGACCCTTCCTCTTTCATCTCTCATAAATAATGTACCGCTAAATAAAACCAAATTTTAGATGAAAAGAAGAATGGTAGACCTAAACCGGTAGACGTTTAAATATTATATTCCCCACGTTAAAATAATTATTCCTCGTTTATCGGCAGGCATAATGAATAACTATACTTATCTTTAAATAAAGATAATCTCAGCTGTATACGAATAAATAAACATATCTGTAATTTAGGTTCTAAAATAATGAAATTACAATAAAACAAACGTCTCCGGTCCGTTTTTCCTTCACCACAAACAGCCGTTTGAAGCAGTGTTGGATGTCTGATTGAATGACGAGCAGAATTCGGTTTCATTTGTTGAGATTCTCTTCTTCAGAAGCTCCCCCAGACTTTCTCTGAGACATTGTTCCCTCCATGTTCCTCAGCTTCACAGCTTTAGCTTCCTTCAACGGTGAACCGCCAGCGCACGTCGTCACGGGGATAAAAATTTTTCAGCAAGCATGCGTCACAGCCCAGCTAGAACTTACATATATATTTATTATCCCCCCTTAAAATTTATAAAATGTCTTTTTAAAGTTCTTAAAGTTATTGTGCATTTTTGTAAGCTTTAGTCGACTTAAAGGGTCTCTGACTGACGATTCGACTTGTGGACTTCTAGAGGGCAGCCCTACTATTGTTGTTGTTGAAGGACGTTTCCCAACTGAGAGACTCTAGCGCCTGTATTTTGAATTTTCCCATGCACACAGTCCAGTCTATACACTGTGTGTTTATGCTTGTGTCCCAGTTTGGTACATGACATATAGGCAGAATGTGAGAAAAAGCTTTGCTATGTCTCTCATATTGCCTTATACTTGTCCTTGCTACGGTGTAATTGTGCATAGGTGTCGGTGGGCGCTGAAGGCTCCACTATGAGTGGGAGTCTGCAGAGGCGGAAGAAGAGTAAGCGGAAGTGGAAGAGGCTGTGGTTCCTGCTCAAAGACAAGGTGCTCTACACCTTTACAGCCCGAGAGGTGAGGGGGCCCAGAGTCTCCCACACCCACACCTACCCACACACAAACACACAGTGTCCACATGCACTTCTGCTTCATTACAAGGCCATTCAGAACAATCACACTACTCACCTTTATGGAGGTATTGTTCGCTACTAAACAAAAGATTTGTCATTCGTGAATTTAGCCCTGATTAGCCCCAACAAGCAGGAAGAAAGCTGGACCTGTAGACTCTAGCTTGTTACATAACACAACTGTAAATGATATTAATGGTGTAGTTACTATTATTGATTGTGCAGTGATGTAAAATGATGCATATTTGGGTTTTTGTTAGACACTGGCCTTTTGACCTTGATATAATAAGCAATCAGTTGTAAGCAAATAAATCTAATACCATATAGTTGTGGAACTCAACTATCATTTGACTCCATGGTGCTTGGACCCCAGCGATTGCCACTGTCAGTTTGTACATTTCAGGCAAACCATAAATGGAAGCTGATTATCTGGGTTGGTGTACTCTGTGTGAGGTATATATACCTGGGTTGGTGTACTCTGTGTGGGGTATATATACCTGGGTTGGTGTACTCTGTGTGGGGTATTATTACCTGGGATGGTGTACTCTGTGTGGGGTATTAATACCTGGGTTGGTGTACTCTGTGTGAGGTATTAATACCTGGGTTGGTGTACTCTGTGTGAGGTATTAATACCTGGGTTGGTGTACCCTGTGTGGGGTATTAATACCTGGGTTGGTGTACTCTGTGTGAGGTATTAATACCTGGGTTGGTGTACTCTGTGTGGGGTATTAATACCTGGGTTGGTGTACTCTGTGTGGGGTATTAATACCTGGGTTGGTGTACTCTGTGTGGGGTATTAATACCTGGGTTGGTGTACTCTGTGTGGGGTATTAATACCTGGGTTGGTGTACTCTGTGTGGGGTATTAATACCTGGGTTGGTGTACTCTGTGTGAGGTATTAATACCTGGGTTGGTGTACTCTGTGTGGGGTATTAATACCTGGGTTGGTGTAGTCTGTGTGGGGTATTAATACCTGGGTTGGTGTAGTCTGTGTGGGGTATTAATACCTGGGTTGGTGTACTCTGTGTGAGGTATTAATACCTGGGTTGGTGTACTCTGTGTGGGGTATTAATACCTGGGTTGGTGTACTCTGTGTGAGGTATTAATACCTGGGTTGGTGTACTCTGTGTGGGGTATTAATACCTGGGTTGGTGTACTCTGTGTGGGGTATTTATACCTGGGTTGGTGTACTCTGTGTGGGGTTTTTATACCTGGGTTGGTGTACTCTGTGTGAGGTATTTATACCTGGGTTGGTGTACTCTGTGTGGGGTATTAATACCTGGGATGGTGTACTCTGTGTGGGGTATTAATACCTGGGTTGGTGTACTGTGTGAGGTATTAATACCTGGGTTGGTGTACTGTGTGGGGTATTAATACCTGGGATGGTGTACTCTGTGTGAGGTATTAATACCTGGGTTGGTGTACTCTGTGTGGGGTATTAATACCTGGGATGGTGTACTCTGTGTGGGGTATTAATACCTGGGTTGGTGTACTGTGTGAGGTATTAATACCTGGGTTGGTGTACTGTGTGGGGTATTAATACCTGGGTTGGTGTACTCTGTGTGGGGTATTAATACCTGGGATGGTGTACTCTGTGTGGGGTATTAATACCTGGGTTGGTGTACTGTGTGAGGTATTTATACCTGGGTTGGTGTACTCTGTGTGGGGTATTAATACCTGGGTTGGTGTACTCTGTGTGAGGTATTAATACCTGGGTTGGTGTACTGTGTGAGGTATTAATACCTGGGTTGGTGTACTCTGTGTGAGGTATTAATACCTGGGTTGGTGTACTCTGTGTGGGGTATTAATACCTGGGATGGTGTACTCTGTGTGGGGTATTAATACCTGGGTTGGTGTACTGTGTGAGGTATTTATACCTGGGTTGGTGTACTCTGTGTGGGGTATTAATACCTGGGTTGGTGTACTCTGTGTGAGGTATTAATACCTGGGTTGGTGTACTGTGTGAGGTATTAATACCTGGGTTGGTGTACTCTGTGTGAGGTATTAATACCTGGGTTGGTGTACTCTGTGTGGGGTATTAATACCTGGGTTTGTGTACTCTGTGTGAGGTATTTATGTTTGGTGGTTTAATGTGTTCTTATGTTATTAGTCTCTTCATCACTGTTCTCTTTGATCTCTCTCTCTCTCTCTCTCTCTCTCTCTCTCTCTCTCTCTCTCTCTCTCTCTCTCTCTCTCTCTCTCTCTTTCACTCTCTCTCTCTCTCTCTCTCTCTCTGTAGGACAAGGTTGCAAGTGAGACTCTTCCTCTGCAGGGTTTTACAGTAAAGCTGTCTGAGCAGTCTGAGGGCGAGGACACGAACAGCGTCTTCCAGCTGTACCATAAGAAAACCCTCTACTACACATTCAGAGCAGACGATCACCACACCGCACGCAGGTCTCCCTCTCTTTTTTCTATCTGTGAATTCCAGAGGTGGACAAAATACACAAACCGTGAGTTAAGCTGAGTTAAAGTAGAGTCCCCAAGGTAGTGTACTCCCCCAGTGTCAGTAGAAGTTCCTCCTTTAGACCTCCACTGCAGTACCAGTACTAGAGTATGTACCTTCTGATGTACTGAAGTATGGAGAGTAACAGGAGCCTGATCTATTACGGCTCTAATGTCCTATTACCATTTCTGGATCAGGACTCTTCATCAGCTCAGTGTAGGTGAAGAGACTCTAGTGTCTCTCAGTCCACCAGTCTTTAATAGAAGCTCAGTCATTAGTCTGACACTGACGTCTATTCACATCATCATCAGCACAGAACACTGAAGGAGAACAGGTTCAGTAAGCTAGAAGCGTGCTCCGTCCAACAGGTCAGAACAAGCTCCAAGCAAAGTAAACGCTGTACCCTGATTGGTGTGCTTGCTTTGTGCAGTGTAGTGAAGTTAAAGTAAAACATCCTCCAATTAGAAACACTATAGAAAAGTACAGGTGCACAGAAATACTTAAGTTTAGTAACTAATTTTATTCGTGATATTTATTTTTACCGTCCAGCACTCGTGAATTCAGGGTGGTTGCCTAGTCAACTAGCTGCCATTAAAGGTAACCTGAAATGAGTCTTTTTTACCTCACTAGTTAGGGGTTTCAGAGATGTTTACAGGATTACTCATGCATGTCTGAAGTGTTGGGGTGCAAGACTGAGTCAGGTCTTTAGCACGGAATTTCAGTTCAGTTTCATTGTTTGCTGCAGGCATTGCATTCCACAAGACTAAGAATAAACCAAACTGCAAACTGTTTGGAATTCTTTCGATTCTGGCCTTCCTACACAATTCCTACTCAGCATATTGGCCAGAATAGATTCAGTTGCCGGACAGCTTCGTATGTTCTGGCTCATGTCTCTTTGTACATCAGTTCTGGCATGAATGTGGTAGCTCAGTAATGTAGCCGGGCCAGATTTAGGCCACATCCATTAGTTCTACTAATTGTTCAGTGTGTGAGCTGGAGCTGGGCCAAAGACTCTGCCGTATACCAAAACAAACCCAAGGATGACAGATTTTGCTAACTGAGACACCTTTCGTTCTAGAGAACCCTTCAGTTAGGTTCAAGTATGAGCGTAAAATTATTTTCAATCCATGGAAAAAAGCAAGGTGCTGCTTATAGTGCCACCTAGTGGATTGCTGTCATAATAAGTAATGCAACATTAGACTTTTCTGGGCAAATTAGGGATATGGTCAGTACTTAAAGAACTCTGGTCAGCTATATATTGCATTGTAAAGAGATCATAATTAGGTGCAGTTGATTTTATATAAACCACTGTATTTATTTGTATATGTGGCACTACTGGATTTTTTTTACTGTTCCAATATATATATATATATATATATATATATATATATATATATATATATATATATATATATATATATATATATATATATATATATATCATAATCATAATAATAATAATAATAATAATAGTAATAATAATACAAAAATTAATAAATAAATAATAAATCATAAATATGCTGATTGTCATTGTAGTATGTATCATAAAAATGTATAGTATAGTATAGTATAGTATATACTTTATATAGTATATAAAATATAATGATGTCATATTGCCCAATAACACAAACCCACACATTAACACATTATACATACAGGCACTTATGCACAGACAGGCTCAGATGCATAGTTATGGATCTACACGAGTGTATGTGAAACTAGGGTACTATAAGAGGCACCATTCTCATAAAGTCCCGTTTCTTGTTTTACAGATGGGTGAACGCAATGGAGGAAGCTACAGTGTTATAGTATTCAGTCAAGCAGGTGGTAACAGAACTCTAGCCGTGATGTTTCTAATCTGCCCAGCTCAACTCCAGAAGGTTCGTCGTAGATCCATATCATTCCGTTGGTGCTGACTGAGGGATCCAGCGCCATTATACTGTGGAATCCCCTGTTTACGTTTCCACCACAGACCTTTTAATGGAGTTCTCCGTCTGTGTATGCGGACGAAACGGCGTGACTTGCTTCGGCTGCGCTCCAGGTTCTGATGTAATCCCGGTCCTGCAGGAATCGCAGGCCTTTTTTGGTTAGATTGTATTCTGTACAGAAAACAAGTGAAAGACGCCAAATGTAAATATTACAGTTCAGGACGGCGTTCAGGAGCCGTTGCTGCAGTATCAGACTGTTGGAGGAGTATGATTTCCACCTAAAAGGCACCTTGGCAAGTGAAAGCATCTTCAATGTAGGCAATACATGCATATGTGAAACTGAGATTAGTCTATGTTATGTGGCACGAGACCAAACCAATCCTAGATGCTCTATTTGTAATAAGTAATCTTAAAAAGCATTATGAATTATGAAAAGTGGGTCAAGAAACCTTTGCTATGGTAAAATAACACAATTTTTTTTTTTATTAAGTAAATAGTTAATAATATTCCTACAGTAATCAAACAATGAAATACATTTAATAGACCGTCTACCTTTAATATGTTTTCACTTGCTAAGATGTCATATTTAGAAGTGCTAAAGCTTTGTTATAGTGGATCTCCACTGGTTCGTCAATGCAGTTTCGGCATGGTTTGATCATTGAGATGTAGACAGAGGAATTCAGAGTGGTTTCATTTAAAGTGGTTAATTATAGATCAACTTCGTTACAGTGGTGGTGATAGAAACCAGGAACCACTACGACCCACTACCAATCTGCCTACACAGATTTTATTTGTAGATCTTATATCATCACTCTCTAAAGAACAAGAAGTATCTCCAAAATGGCAAATTTACAGGAGAGGACAAAACCTAGATTAAATTTAATCAAAGGATCAAAATTTTCGTCATAGGAGCCAGACTTATTTCCAAGCAACTTGGGCCATTTCTGTTGGTCCCTTCATTATTAAGTTTTCACATCATGTAAACGGCAGCTCATGTGATCAAATGACGCATTCAAGTAAAAGTCAACAAGATACATCAGCGATGACATGTAATATTGATAGTGGTGAAATCCATAGGTTCTGTTTGGGGACCTTTTTTCTCACATTTGATATGAATATGAATGGGTTCTAAACATGGCTGAAACATTATGGCGAATCCATAAAAATTCAAAGCCGTGGTGATCATATTCATAGCCGTTTTGCTCTAACATTTTGTGACATGTAGCTTTAGATTCCATCACCCTGCTTCCTATCACCACCACTGTGAACACTACTCTACTCTACAGCTTTGTTTACCTCTTAAAGGGGACTTTCTGCGCAGGTCTACTGTTGGAATGTAACCCAAACTCAGAGAGGTTTGATGTGAAATGGTTAATTGTAGGGAAACTTACAGATTCAGATTTCTTCAGAGTGGTGGTGATGGGCACCAGGGGGCACATGGTCTACAACACAGGTATAGACTCTCCAAAACCACCAGGGAACCTATACGTATCAGCAAAACTGAAAAACTTAATGTTTCTTTTGTGGGCTCTTTTGGTTTACAGTGCCTTGGAAGCTCTATGTGTAATCCACCAATGTGTCATGTTAGTTTCCAGTTACGGCATTTAGCTGACGCTCTTATCCAGAATGACTTACAAGGCATGCCGGTGTAGTGTTAGGAGTCTTGCCCAAGGACTGTTATTGGTGCAGCACAGCATAGTCACCCAGACCAGGATTCGAACCCCAGTCTCCCACACGGGTAGTGGTGTTATCCACTGCGCCACACCAACCACACCAGTAGGAGCCAAAGAATAGTAGGTTCCTCAGCACAAACCATTATGACATCCGTAGCTGTTGAGGGTTTGCAGGCAACAAAGATGACGCCCTTATAGAGCATGCAGTAGTCTGCTGAAGAAACTCTTCTACATCCTCTTGTCACCGGTAGTTGATCCATGCCTGCTTTCTGGATATAGACAGGGAATCTATATGCTCCTCCATCTTGTTTCCACTGTTTACTACCATGGTCATCTGTTGACGACGATGTTGAATCCTTTGGCGTTCCTTGGTTCCATTAAAAACTGGTGCAAATGCAGGCTGGTTCCCTGCATAGAGCCGATGTTCTAAGAAGCCTGAACAGAACCAGCTGAAGAACCAGGGTTGTTTTGGTGGAAAAGGCCTACTTATGTATCCCTAGATGACCAGATTAAAATAAATGAATGAACAAGTGGTTTTAGCTCAGACAATGTATCACAAAGTTGCGACTCAGGCATCAAACAGTGTATTCATAACCACTTCAAGTGAGGGAGCGTTAAGAGACATTGAACTCTTCAGACGTCTGGTTCCCATCAGCACCACTGTGAACAATTCTGAATAGGCCAGTTTCTCTAGAACAGAGCATTTTACACGAAACCACTCCAAATGACTTTGTTTCCATCTCGACCATTGTATCATGCAGACATTTAGGAAAAGGTTCCCATTTAACCATTACATTATGCAGAAATACTGATGAAAAATTTATGGAGCTCCCTTTGAAAGCCCGAGCTGTAATATTGTAACAGCAGAACACCATCTACACGCAGCTCTTTCAGATTGTTAATGTGGTAGAAAAACCCATCGCAATACGTCTGTGTGTTCAGCTGCAGGCTATTTATTTCATGTTACAGTTAACAGATGTCCTACCTTATTAGCCACAGGCGGTTGTAGCACTAACATGTTCTAGTTATAGTAGAAATATGTTGCGTTTTATTGTATTTGCATTACAAAAACCAAACGTCACGCCTTATGTTTTAAAGAGCCCATATCATCCTTTTTTAATCACCTGACCTATTTATAACAGTTGTGTGGGTTTACATATCAAAAACAGTCATAAGGAATTTCTTTACTGCTTACAATTAAACAGGCTGTTTTTGTTACCGTGCCTTTAAGACTGATATATGTAAATGAGCTCTGTTCTGATTGGCTGTCCTGTATGGTGCCACTTTCAAAAAGCAGTCCGGATTGAAATACTCAGAGCCTTTGTGTGAATGGGCTAAACTGCTGTAACCCTAGCAGGTATATATCACAAAAATGTGTTCATAAATGAATTTACTTCCATATATGGACTGTAGTGCGTAGAGAGAGCGAATTTCATGCTCCGGAAATTAAACAATGTTTACTAAGTATTTTATTTGCGAAGAAGCAACTGAAATGGGCCCTTTAACACAAAATGTTCAGTCAAAACTTCGTATATGTTGGATTACAACCACAAACATGCCTCTTTAAAGTAATATATCAGGCTTAATAGGCCATATATATATATATATATATATATATATATATATATATATATATATATATATATATATATATATATATATATATATATATATATAAACACACACACATATATATATATATGTGACTATTAATATATGTATATATATATATATATATATATATATGTATTTATATACACACATATATATATGTATATATATATATATATACATACATACATACATATATATATATATATATATATACATACATACATACATACATATATATATATATATACATATATAAATAGTCACAATTTTTACATATGTACCTTTGATACAAGGCTGTATATTGTAAGTGAAGTTGTATGAAGCTGTACATTTCATCATGAGATACTAGAGCAATTCTGGGTGTAATATAATTTGATTTGCAGTGGCTTGTTAAGAGATTGCTGTAACTGTGCCATAATCTCCGACCCAGACGATTCATGATTTATGATTTCATGATTCATGATTTATCATTTCTTTAACTCAGTTTCTCAATGCAGGCCAGCCTGTACTAAATCTATTGATGCTGACGCTCCACCTGTCAGATTGTCAACCGATGTATTTACATCACTGCGTTTTGAGGCCTGAAATTAGTCAGTATTTTGATTTGCATATGGTCTATTTTTAACCAGATAATATTTGTATACTCATGTCCTCCAAACAGGGGCCAGTAGTTACATAGGCCACTTTTTAATTCAGCTGCATTAATTATGATTTTTTCCAGCCAGGCTGTAATATTGTGCAGACCAATATTTAGCATCTAGGTTATGACGAATCAAGTTTATACCGAGTGATTATTATTTCTATATCCTATAGTTTAACACACTACAAATTCCACACCCCTTTGCCTTCATCCAGACTCCTTTACCTCTGAAAGGCTAGACTACTTATGGTTTAAATGGAGACTCTAAACATATGCTATGCTTTTTTAGGGTTAGGAAAACTTGCAAACTCAGATTTCTTTACAGTGGTGGTGATGGGCACCAGGGGTCACCATGTCTACAACACCAATACAGCCGTTTTATTTACTTTCAAAGCCACCAGTGAATCTACATGTGTCTTCCGAGTGTTATATGTTATGTTAATGATGTAAAACAGTGGTGAGCTATGGAGATGCTATATTGCCTTACAACACCCTGCTACCATCATCACTATGGCCAAAGCTTCCCTTGTAAACAACTACATCCCAGGTATCTGGCAATGCATTAGTAAACAGAATGTGTAATGGCTTTAGGCAAAATGTCTTAATGACATCAGGTTCCCATCAGCACCACTGGGAACAATTCTGACTGGGGGCGTTTTTCTAACAGATGCCTCGAAATGACTTCGTTTACACCTGAAAAGGTTGAATTATGCAGAAATATTGTAAAATCAGGGGGAATGTTGAAATGTATCTATGTGGACTACAGTATTGTAACTTGTATTCTACCAAATACAGCAATCTGATAAAGTCAAAGACACTGAAAGCTTAAACAGTATGGTTATATGTATAAGAATCGGCTTCTTGGGGTTATACATATCAGTGTTTAACGGTCCTACAGCCAGCACTGTATACTGTAGCTCTCTTAGCTTAACGCCAGTGGTGGGTAATACCATGTGTTACTGTACTCAATTATTTTTTAATGTGCTTTCCAAGAGCATTTCAGTTTCCCCAGTAAAGCTTCAAATTCAAGCAAACCATGCACTTTCAATCTAAAGCAAAGCAGCTCTTCCTATTGGCTATTTGTTTTAAGTCTTATTGGGGTTTATTACATCCTCGCAGGAGCCACTAAAATACAGCAGAAATCAACATAACATAAAAGTTCTTTTTAGATGTAGCTCTATGCTTTAACTCAAGTAGATATACCAATAGGACATCTACTATTACTTGAATATTGCATAAGCTGTTTGCAAACAATGTCACAGAACAGCTTTGCTGTAGAGTAAAGTGCAGATGGAGGGCAGGAAGTGATTTCTACACAGGAAGCATCATCACATGTGCTGAAAGGCAATGTTCAGATTGAATTTTGATAGTCTGGACAGTAAAAAAAAAAAATATATATATATATATATATATATATATTTGAAGGTGGTTTGAGATGCCACAACTCCAGAGTTGACATCTGCTGGGGTGACAAGAGGAGTGCCATAAAGCTCTGCACCGTGATGTGACAGAGCCATAGTTTGGAGGGTGAATTGACGCACCACCATCTCCACAACCATACTACTTTTCACTTCCTGTCCTCCCTCTGTACCCCACACGTCATCAGCAAACAAACTACTGAGTTGGCTAACACTTTAGCAACCATCTGGGATACCGTAGCAGCAGCTTGGCAACACCTTCGCAGCTGCTGTCCAACACAACTTGGAATAGGGTAGCAGAACCATAGCAACCACCTGGAACTGCCATATAAAAACAGTTTATAGTTATCAGAAGCATGAACAGCATTGATAAACCAAACTTTATGTTCACATTTCTAGTTTTATTGTTATTAATATTATCACATTTCTTTATTTCTTTTTTATCCACTGCTGAGCACTAAATGGTGCAGCACTGGGGTGCTTCTGGACTGGAGCTGGCCAAAACTGAAAGAAAACTGTCCCTATGTGTCAGAGTATATGGCAGGGGTGCACGCCTGATGACACTCATCTGTTAATTGTCGGCTTTAGTGGGTGTGTTTACGGAGCACCAAGCCGTGCTGGACACCGGGCCTTCAGGACCGGAGATGTGCAGCCCTACCGTATACACCCGAACACTTAGGGATAGTTTTCTTTCAGAAACAGCCTTCACAGAAACCGGAGATCATCATGATGTAACAGTGAATGTATTGAGCTGAATATATATATTTACACACACATGAACACTGGGAACAAAAAAAGGGAAGAAGCTGCGATCGACACTGTAAGCTGCCTGTGGTAGAGTCTACATCAACTGAGCCTTTTTCATTGTAGACTTTGGACATTCTTTTAAAAGGCTGTTCTGGAAACTTCTCTTTTTTCACCGTTGTTCATTTTCTCTTCCCTCTCTGAATGTGCACTTGAGGTTTCAAAGGTTTTTACACAATGCAAAAAAAAAAAAGTGCCAATACTGAACTTGTTCTGCCTTTTTAATAGACCTACTGAAGCACAGTCCCTAATCTTTCTACCTGCAAGGTTGGAGTGCTATATTGTTATTACTGCATTGCGATGATGGTATACATATATACAGTATATATATGAAATAACTTGCCTATACAAGAGGAATCTTGAACAATGTAAATGTAAATGTACATAATTCAGAAACATACACGATCTTTGGTTTTGTTTGCACTGATATAGAGAAAGAAGAAAAAGTTATGCCAGCGTAATCTTTTATTTTATTTTCATTTTTTTTCTTATGTTCATTTTACAAACCTGGTTCAACGATGACATCTTTTTTGTATGTGACTTATTAAGGTGGACCAGCTCAGTGGAGATTCATTTAGGATATTATTGTTCAAATAAAGGGTAAAAGAAAAGAGTGTGTCTTGTTTGCTTGCCTTATTTCAAATGTGAACTACAGAAATGAAGAGAATAGGCCTCATATCATTGCTGGCCAAATGAAAACCTGTATTTCCATTCTTTGGTCCTTTTTTACTTTTATGCTTCATTTGAACACAGGATCTGCTGTTTACATGGTATGAAAATTTCATGATGAATGGACCAACAGAAACGGCCAAAAACTGCTTGGCAAACCGTCTGGTTCCATTGACTTACATTAAAATTCAGCATGGTTTTTGCCCTCTCCTGTAAAGTTTCCATTTTGGAGATACTTGATTTTTTATTTGGACAGTGGCGATATGGTCTTTCTTGGTGGCTGTTATTGGTCATGAGCAGCCACTATGGGGCAGTGCAGACATTCCTAGAATATGTACAGGATTATGCCGTATAAGGGCACTGCTATGGTAATCACCAAAGTCTCTTTTACTAGTGATCTATATCTGAGACTGCAGCCCATATCACATGAATACGCCCTGAGTTTTATGGCCCAAATCTAAATTTTTATCTGACCGAGGCCAATGTGGAAAAATAGCCTCTAAATAATTAATAGAGCTCCGAGGTCAGTAATGGACACACAACCTGCTAATCTCTCTTTAATTGAACACAGTGCGCCTGTAGTCTCAGCACACAGGTTACTTTTAATCTAATGTAAGAGAGGAGTGTTATCTCCAACATCTTTCTTTTTTGTGCTGGAGCTCAAACCGCCGGCGAGTAAGTCGATATAACTGGGTTAACATAATGAGCTTTATCAAAGAGCCTCAGCCATGGGCCTGGCCAGAGTTGGATAAAGCGGTACAAAAGCGTGAATAATTGATGCGAATGAGGAAGAAAAAAAGAGCACAAAACATTTCGGCCTATTTCTTTTCCTCCTTTGAAATATTAATGGCGCTGAGATCCCCATTGTGAGGACTCCGCATGGGGCTTTGGGCTCGGGTAGTGTTGAGGCTTTGGGACTGGTCTGGGATCAGCTATCAAACTGTCAAGTAAGTACTCCTCTGTTTTTCAGTCTAATCTCGATTTGATCATCACAGACGGTCATTTCAATGCCTTCGATTGCACTCACATAGATTTCCATTTGAGACCACCCTTCTTTTTCCAGCCCTCAAGTAGAAGTCAATCAGTTTTTTCTATAGAGATTAGAAACAAGGCAGTTGGCTTGGGGTAAGGGAGTTTCCAAAACTTCCAAAAAGTTGATGGGATTCCAAATAACTGTAGAAGACCACCATCAGATAAACAGCACTTTAAAAAAAGGGGGGGGATATCAAGCTCCACTCTTACTATAGATCTGAAAGGTTCCACGGGTGTTCCTGTCCAACCTTCCACTGTGGAGAAGACACTTCAATGCTATGTAGCTGTCAGGAAGCCCCCAGAAAAATGGAAGCTGTTATAAAGCCAAAGTTGTTTGTAGCTTTGCACCCATGTACAGTTGTGAAAAGGTGGCTGGATGGGCCAGATATTGGATTTCTGTCACCTCATTGGCTTCCACCTTGCTATGAGGTGGGTGTTTTGCTCCTTTAAGTGGAGAGCTGTTTTGCTATCCCTACCAATACCAACAAGTACCAACACTTGCCAACCCTTTACAATTCTCTAGGGCCCTTACTTTTCTCACCCCTCTCCATTCATCCCTCTTTGCTCACTAGCAATCAACACAGAGCCAGAGTATTTCATACCTTGTTAATTCGCTAGAGATTGAGCGCTAGAGAGCCTGGAGATAAAGGCTCAGACTTTCCTTAAAAGGCCTGGGTAGCAGAAAGACTGGCACAGAAAGCCAATGCAACAGATCATTGAGCTCATACGTTAGCATGCATTCGACCAAACAGGAGGGAGGAGTAGCTTTAGAACAACTTGATTTCAACCGTCAGAGAATGATACATATCAGCCGTCATATGCCTGATATCTTATGTTTTCAAAAGGGGAAAATGGATGGACAGACTAGATTCAGTCTCCAAAATGGCTGCTACTGTTCTTAGCTATCCAGGCCGGGGGTTCCTCCTAAGCAGAGGAGGACTCCTCACAGCTTACTGCATCAAGCCAGGCAAGGATGCCAACACCCCAACAAACAGCCTCCCCTCATTCCATGAGAATGACCCTCATGTGGACATTTGTGTGGATGTCAATAAGCCTATGTCCACCCCATAAGCCTATGTCAAGCCTATGCCAAGCCTCGTCCTGCCTTGCCACACAATCAAGCCTCATTGCCCTGTAGAGCCTCGCCACTGTGTCTCCAACATTGAGTCTCGCTGCCCTTCACGGTTTTTGCCAGTGTCTGCCTTCTCCACACTGTGCCACAGCGAGGTGGGGGGCTATCTCACTTCTGACACCAATGTTGCCAATAAAGGAGATACCATGGTGCTGCTATGACAATAGCTCTGTAACTGAGACCAGAAGAACAAGCACATGGAAAGCAACCAAAAATGGGGAAGGTCACTTCT
>JAMWET010007672.1:125000-145000 GCA_024036415.1 Prochilodus magdalenae | reverse complement strand
TACATATCCTGATATACCACATATACTCTTAATGTATCACCGTATTATATTTCTACCATATCACCGTTTATATAATGTATATTTAGTTGTGCAACTAAACTCAGTTCAGTGAATATTCATGATGGAATATTAGGTCCATTTTGGAGGTGTTTAAGGTGGACTGTGTAATTCCATAAGTGCTATTTTATAGTTTGATGTCCTCACTTTTATTCTAAAGTAAAGAAATAAGATAAACATAAGGAGAACCTTCCATGAGTAGCCGTGTCTAAACATTTGACTGGTGCTGTTTACGGAGTCTGCATTCTACCCTTGTTAAATTCAGTTTCCCTAAAAGGTCTGCCAAATTGACATACACAAGGTAAGAAAGGTCAGCTGTGATTTCAGATTGACTTTGAATGATTTCCCTCAACTTTGAATGGCTGTATTTGCTTAAGTTCCAGTCGAAACAGCTCTTCAGTACAAGCTGACATCTTTACAGACTCACTTTCTGTTTCCCAAAGAAATCTGGCGGGACGTTTTCTCACGCCTCCAAAGGTTAGCCCTGAATTGCATTTATCTCAGTATTATATTTCTGCCGATCTCCAGCTGCTGTATGTTTACTGTGAACTTCTGACAGATGACCACACTTTCGCTTCGAGCAGCTTAGTTTAGAGGGCTCATGCGTGTAGCTCAGAGACCACAGAGCTTGCAAGTGAAAGAGAACAGATTCATGTTTAACCACAGCTGCAGGTGAGAGAAGAGACAGAGGTTACTCGTAAGCACTGACATCCACAGATTAATTAAGCCCTTTCCTGATGCAGTGGTCCGTCTCTGGAACATGGCAAGACTTTTTGTTAATACAGGACTGACTAAAAGTCAGAGACCACCCTGTATTTGTTTAAGTTCCAGTCAAAGCAGCTCTCCTTTATGAGTCGACATCTTTACAGACTCACTTTCAGTTTCTTAAAGGAAGCTGATGGGCCATTTTTCACACCTCCAGAGTTCCATCTTGGAAGTCCTCACAATCCAAGCTACACATTTAGTGATGTTGACCTGGATGATCTGGACTCTGAGGTGGTCAGTCCTTTTGTTTGATTTGCAGGTGTTTGTCAGGATCCATGCTGCTGTGTTTAATACGTGTTCTAGAGTCAAGTCAAGTCAAGGCAAGTCAAGTCATTTCAAGTCAAGTCAAGTCAAGTCAAGTCAAGTCAAGTCAAGTCAAGTCAAGTCAAGTCAAGTCAAGTCAAGTCATTTCAAGTCAAGTCAAGTCAAGTCAAGTCAAGTCAAGTCAAGTCAAGTCAAGTCAAGTCATATCAAGTCAAGTCAAGTCAAGTCAAGTCAAGTCAAGTCAAGTCAAGTCAAGTCAAAGCAGCTCTCCTTTATGAGTCGACATCTTTACAGACTCACTTTCAGTTTCTCAAAAGAAGCTGATGGGACATTTTTCACACCTCCAGAGTTCCATCTTGGAAGTCCTCACAATCCAAGCTACACAATCAAATTTGTAAGATTTAAAACATTCCAGAAATAGCTCAAATAAACAGAATGTGAAGAAATAACAGACTTGACTGTACGCCAAAGATGTCTATGCGTCATGTTGCAGAGCTATCTATTGGTGTTAGGATGCTGGTGTTAGCCATGGCCTGTCCTGCCTCGCAATACCATTTTGTATCTTTAGAGGTGATAGTGTGTCACTGCAGCATCGAGGCAAATCAGTCTAGCATACGAGGATGAAGAAGTAGTACTGCTCCCCCATACTCTAATCTCTTGTCAATCATGTTGATGGTTCTGCTCCTGGTTAGATCATTTTAAAGACAAGTAGCCAATGACAGGTAAAGTATATGGCTAAGGCTCAAACTTTCCACCACTGGAAACAACTGATGATGCTATGTAAACAGCTGGTAATGCTAACATTGAGGAGGCGGGGCCATGCATTTCCTTGTTTCTTACGTAAGGGCCGGACACCACTGCGTTCTGGTGATGGAACAGGCTGTGTCGTCTTACATACTGCTCCTTTAGGTGAAAGACTCCAAGCTGATGGTTGGGGTTTTGATGGTCTAGCAGGTTTTGCACCATTGTCGGGAATCTCTTAGCAAAATGGAAACTCCAGTTCACTTATTCCCTTGTGGTTTCCCCAGCCTCATGTGAGTACATTACCTGAGCTTTAGGCTCTTCACATATATCTCCTGAAATAATTCATAACCTCAGTTAATGTCTGCTCTGACTGGCCTCTAGCTTTTCAACAGTACTGTATATTTTCACATTGATTGTGAAGCCAGGACTGCAACCAGACACTTGCAACCTGCATTCCATCTGGAAGATGCCTGGCAGGCCACATGAAAGAACTTTGCAGACCACAAGGTTGAATAACAGGCCACAATTCTTTACCTGAGCTGAAATACAGACACCTCTGGCATCCATAAGGTTATTCAGTGTCCGTGCATCTGACCCATATTCCGTCACTGTCCAAAGAAAACGAATATCTCCAAAAGGGCAAGTTTACAGAAGAGGGCAAAAACCCAGCTGAATTTTAATGTAAGTCAATGGAAGCAGTTTTTGGCCATTTCTGTTGGTCCACTCATCATGAAATTCTCATACCATGTAAACAGCAGATGCTGTGTTCAAATAAAGCATAAAAGTAAAAATTGACCAAAGAATGGCGATACAGGTTTTCCTTTAGACAGCAATGATATGAGGCCTATTCTCTTCATTTCTATAGTTCATATTTGAAATATTGCAAGCAAACAAGACACACTTTTTTCTTTTACCCTTTATTTATATGAACAATAAATTCCGCCACCTTAATATGTCATATACAAAAAAGATGCCATTGGTGAACCAGGATTGTAAAATAAACATTATACAAAATTATAAAAAAACAAAATAAAAGATTAAGCTGGCATAACCTTTTCTTCTTTCTGTATATCAGTGCAAACAAAACCAAAGGCTGTATATATATTTGAATTATGTACATTTACATTGTTCAAGATTCCTCTTGTATGGGCTTTACTGTAAGTCAATGGAACCGGATGTTTTGGCCATTTCTGTTTGTCCATTCATCATGGAATTCTCACAAAGTGTAAACAGCCGCTGCTGTGTTGCATAAAGTAAAAATGGACATGTTTTTCACTGGACAGCAACGACATGATAGCTGAAGTAAACACAACAGCCCACATTCATGAAGCATGCAAGTATGCGCGCAATTCTAAAACATTGAGAGTCTTTCCTAATGATCACAAAAAAGCAAATCAGCTGTATTCAGGTGCTAACTGTGACTCATTTTTTCAGTATGGGATGGAAAACTTCAAGCTAGATTTTTCCATTTCTTTGCGTATGTACATACCTTCCGTCTACACATTGTTTGCCTGATGATTATCAGCTCTTGCTGTAAAAGATATGGCTTCGTCATGCTTTGAAACCGGCTCCTTTGCTATACAACTGTCTTTCTCTAGGAGCAAGTGTAGGACTCCAGACTGCTATCACTGTATCCATGAGGTCACCACTGTTATCTTTGCTCAGGTTCAGAGGACCCGACTTACAACCTTTTTTTTCCCCTTATGTAAGAAAAACAGCACTGCTGACACTTTCGTTTACAAGCTTTTGGAATGTCCACCGAAACCATATTTACTTTGTGGTGAGCCTTAATCCATGAACTAGTCTCTGATCTAACATAAGCGAATGAGTGTTTTATTGGCAGTTACTAACATCATGAAAATTAGGGCATATGGGGATAATTATATTTTAATAATAATAATAATAATAATTATTATTATTATTATTATTATTATTATTATTATGTGTAGAGCACTTTTTATACTGTTGGCAGCTCAGTGTGCTTTAGAGACAGTTGTCATCAGTAATAGCGGAACTTCACAAATCTAATTGGTAAATACCACGACAGAATAGAGTTTTAACTAAACCCCAAGGTAAACAGATACACTTCTACACGTTTCTTAAACATGAGCACTGAGCTGAACTGTCCCATAGAAGTTGGAAGTGAGTTCTGCAATTTAAAAGCAGAATAACTGAAAGACTCTCTCCAAGTTTTCTATATTTATTGGAAGGTACGTGGAGAAGGCCAGTATCTCTATATCTAAGATCAGAAGTTTGAACATAAACAGAGAGACATTTAGTGATGTAAGCTGGTACTAGATTATTCAGAGCTGTATAGCCTAGTAACGGAACTCTAGTATCTAGTATCTAGTATCTAAAAGACACAGACAGCCAGTGCAGGTGTTTTAGAACTGGAGTGATATGAGCCCTCGATGTTGTGTTTGTTAGGATCCATGCTGCTGTGTTTAATACATGTTCTAGAGTCAAGTCAAGTCAAGTCATTTCAAGTCATTTCAAGTCAAGTCAAGTCAAGTCAAGTCAAGTCAAGTCAAGTCAAGTCATTTTAAGTCAAGTCATTTTAAGTCAAGTCAAGTCAAGTCAAGTCAAGTCAAGTCAAGTCAAGTCAAGTCAAGTCAAGTCAAGTCAGGTCAGGTCAGGTCAGGTCAGCTCATTTCAAGTCAAGTCAAGTCAAGTCAAGTCAAGTCAAGTCAAGTCAAGTCAAGTCAAGTCAAGTCAAGTCAAGTCAAGTCATTTTAAGTCAAGTCATTTTAAGTCAAGTCAAGTCAAGTCAAGTCAAGTCAAGTCAAGTCAAGTCATTTCATTTCATTTCATTTCATTTCATTTCATTTCATGTCATGTCAAGTCAAGTCAAGTCAAGTCAAGTCAAGTCAAGTCAAGTCAAGTCAAGTCAAGTCCAATTTATTTATATAGCACTTTTCACAATAGATGTTGTCACAAAACAGCTTTAAAGAAAATCCAGGTCCAAGCCTCCAGTGAGCAAGCCAGAGGCAACAGTGGCAAAGGAAAACCCCCTCAAAACAAGAGGAAGAAGCCTCAAGAGGAACCAAGACTTAAAAGGGGAACCCATCCCCAACAGGACAGAGTGGTTTTCTAGGAACCCCAGTAAGAGGACCATCACAATGATCAACTTTGTTGTAACAAATGCATGAACGTATGATTTCTTAAATGATGAAAGGCTACTTCTGCTTTTACATGTGGTAGAAAAACAAAGGGCAGCGTTTAAGATTACACCCGGGTTTCCCACTCTGGAGCTGAAGAACCGTAAAAACAGTTTTACCAAGAATCAGTATTTCACTTTTGTCTTGATTTAGTTGTTTCATTAAGACATATCTGATAACAGCTGGGAAGTCTGTCTACTGAGTCTTGCTTATCAGAAGGAATGGAAATCTATTATTGCATGTCGTCAGCATGGCTATAAAAGTTTATATCATGTTTCCTAATGACATCACCTGAAGGAAACCTGTACAAAGACAAAAGCAGAGGCCATAAAACTGACCCTTGTTGTACTCCACATTTTTTGTTTAATGATTTCACACGAAAGCAGTAACAGTCTGTTTATATGAGCTGTTTATTGTTAATCAGACCCGAAATCATTCTTTTGTGGTTGGAGGCACAAGAAAAATGAAATTCAACAAAGCCAAAGTTGGCTGCTTATCCCAATTTCCCATTCTGCCTTATATGGTGCAGCAGTTACAGTCGTGGGCTGGTGCCATAGTGTAGATGTCACTTCTTCCAACCAATGTAAAAAATTACTAAAAGTAAAATAGAAAATTCAAACCAAAAGCTGCTGAGTAAGAAGCCATCTTCAGCCTTGTAGCACTGTAGCTTTATTTACTTATTGTTCAGTTTTGTTTTTACTGTTTCACACAATAAAATATACCAGATTTACTTTGGCTGTTCATATATATTGCTTTTCAGTTTTTGACCTAAATTTAAAATGCTTGTTGAACTTTACATTGGGTGTACATTTCATGATGAATGAGCCAAAGGAAAACGTATGTCTGCTCAGCACCAGTATATGCACATTCTATATGCATGGACTGGACAACTTTCTGCATGTATGCTACAGCAATGTGTAGCAACTATAAGAATTGTGCAGTTGCTGGATTTGGTGGACGCCTTCCCTGGCACAATTCTGAGCAGCGTTTCCTGTAGACTGGGATTTTAGCTAATGCTGGTAGACCTGTACGACTGTACTCTTCCATACACCTGTACATTCAGCGACTTCCTTCACACTATGGTCTTTGGCCACGCCCAAAGGCAATTACTCTTTTTAGCCACACATGGAATGAGAAATTAACTGCACATAAGATCCATGCTGCTGTGTTTAATACGCGTTCTAGAGTCAAGTCAAGTCAAGTCAAGTCAAGTCAAGTCAAGTCAAGTCAGCACCTCTTCTCAATCTATGGATCCCATCACTCACCCACCCTGCATGTATTACTAGCCCCATCTTCCTCTTGCAGCGCCTTCTACAGGAGTCTGAAGTTACTACCACCCATCTTATCTACACTTATACTACACCTTTGCCTATGCTGTGCACTAATAACTAACCCATAATAATCATCTAACAGTACGCTATCATGCACAACCTACTTAAACACTGTACGGGGTGCACAGAAAGAACAACACAGCTAACAATATAATAACACAGTGTGTGAGTGAGGGCTACTCCCAAATAGATTTATTGGACTGTTGTTGGGTCATGCTTTCATGGCTCCATTAGTTTTTTAAACAGTCCATTGCTTATCAATCCAATATCAACTCAGTACCAATACCATACTGATGTCTAATATGATCCAGTAAAGTTTTACACTTTTTGAAAATTAATGTATAAGTATTCCTACAAAAGAAATATCCGATCAGTATCAGCTGAGTATCAGAATGGGGAAACCAAAAGTGGTGGCCATCTGTCGCTCCTATTTTTAACTTCAGTTTTTCTTGTGTTTTAGTGCTTTAAATGATGCCCATCTCGTGAACTTCCAGAAGGGAGGAATGTGTACGCCTAAGAAAGAGAGACAGAGAGAGTCAGTGACAGTGAAACAGTGAGAGAGAGTAATTGATGAAAAGCTAAAAGGCCCTTTTTTCTCCTTTTTTGGGCGTTGTTTGTTTTTCCACCCCGGCGGGTTCCTGTCGTTTAGCCTTGGCACCACTGCAGCCGGCGTGGGCACACGGGGGGAAACTGCTGTCTGCCCAGCCCCAGTCTACTGCCGCTCCACTCTGCATTCATATACACATATACACACACACACCACAACAGCGCTGTCTACATGTGAACACACACACACACACAAACACACACACACACCACAACAGCGCTGTCTACATGTGAACACACACACACACACACACACATACGCACACACACACACACACACACACACAAACACACACACACACCACAACAGCGCTGTCTACATGCCAACACACACACACACACACACACACACATAAACACACACACACACACACCACAACAGCGCTGTCTACATGCCAACACACACACACACACACACACACATAAACACACACACACACACACCACAACAGCGCTGTCTACATGTGAACACACACACACACACACACACACACACATACGCACACACACACACACACACACAAACACACACCACAACAGCGCTGTCTACATGCCAACACACACACACACACACAAACACACACAGACACACACACAGAGACACACACACACACACAAACACTCACCCACACACACACGCGCGCACACACACACACGCACACACACACACGCACACACACATACACACACACACACACACATAAACACACACACACACACACACAAACACACACACACCACAACAGCGCTGTCTACATGTGAACACACACACACACACACATACACACACACACACAAACACACACACACATAAACACACACACACATAAACACACACATGCACACACACGCACACAGACACACACACACACACAAACACTCACCCACAGACACACACACACACACGCACACACACACGCACACACACACGCACACAGACACACACACACACACATGCACACACACACACGCGCACATACACACGCACACACACACAGACACACACACACACACCCACACACACACGTACACACGCACACAGACACACACACACACAGTCTCTACTAGACCCATAATGAATTGATCACAGTGAAAGGCCATTAGTCAAACAGAGCCGCCAGGCCAACTCAGGCCATCAGTATCCCTACTGTTCAGTCCAGTGAAGCAGAGGAAACACACACACCGCACACACTATGAGGCTAATGTAACTAAGGAACCTTATACCTCACCATTTACCATCATGTACACTACACGACCACCCTTACCACACAGTGATCTCAAATACGCATGTTTATGTGGTTTAGGACACACATATACAGTAGTATAACATACATGCGGATATAAGCAAAGTTTGGCTGCCCAAGTGAAATAAGTTTATTACACAATTACTGTATACATGCTACATTTATGGGGAAACAACAAACAAAGCAAAAAGCCCACTAAATTTTATATAAACACACAAACTTTATACTTATACGCATTTATATTTATATATATTTATTACTAAATAATGTTATAAGTTAAAATAATACATTAAACCATTACAGTTTATTTTAGTATTTGCACTTATGTTACATTGTAGAATGATATACAGTGATAAAGTGATGCACGTCATGGTGAAGGATATACCTAACAGTAAGCAGGTGAGGTAGAGGTAGTTGGTGTAGCTGTATTGATGGGGCCAAGCTAAGACACGTGCAGATGATTCTAATAAAAAGGCCAAAGTCAAAAAACAAGCAAAGGGCCGCAATACGAAGGCAATCCCTGATTCCTGTTAGGGTGACTACACTGTGTGGTGTGGCGCAGTGGATGACACCATTACTTGCCCATGTGGGTGAGTGGGGTACGAGTCCTGTTTGGGCGCATGTCGTGTAGCGCGATGTATAACACCATTACCTGCCTGTGAACTACCATCCCATATGGGAGACTGGGGTTCCATTCCTGGTCTGGGTGACGATACTGTGCTACACCAATAGGAGCTCTGGAGCAAGACTGTAAGCTTGTAAGCTGATGTGGATAAGAGCAAGCAGTCAGACTTGAGGCACGGGTTCAGTTCTTGTGGCCAGGTGACTGGGTTGACGCAACTGCAATGTAATACTGTACATCATAGCTTCTATTTATAATTGTATATTTCTAAAAATAGCTTCTACTCTATTACTCTATTATAACAGAGCTATTCTGGTGTGTAGTACTTTGTACATTTATTGTCTAATGCGTGCATAAGGTGTGCATTGTATTTGAGTACTGCAAGGGACTATGCACCTAAGATTATCATTCACCTTCACATCTGTGATTAGATTAGATTAGATTTGATACTATCATCATCAGTTGTAAGTACCTACCGACAAGGTTCAAAGTTCAACTATCTGTGAGCGATACCATCTGGTCCAAACCCATAGAAGAGGCTCGTGTCATAATGATAGTTATGATAGTGTTAATGATAGCTATGGAATGATAGTTAACACACCATGTTGCATAAGGAGTGTGGGGGGGGGGACCAATCAGAATGCCCCTGCTAGCCACTGCCCACCATCCAAACTGCATACAGTGGGCATGCAAGCATCAGACCTGGACGGCTAGATACGTGTACGCCATTTACCTGGGAAAGTGACAACAACAGAATGGAGGAAGACAAGCTAGTAGAGGGAGTGTGAGGAGCTGTGCAATGTTTGGGAAAATGGTTTTGCAAATTCTCCATTCCACCTTAAATGGTGGTGCAGTTCGATTCTGGGACCGGTGCGAACTGTGGCATTTAAGGTGGACCCAAACGTGATTAAGAATCAAGCATGACTTCAGCTTCGTTTACAGATCAACACCATACACACTGACTATAGGGGCCCTTGTTTCACAGGCTAGACCCACCATATTCAATTCTGCTGCTCAGTTGTTGTATGCAGATTTTGGGGGTGTAAATATTTATAAGTTTGGGATTTTTGAAAGGCCACGTTTTACTGTCGTTAGCTATAAATGCAGGATTTGTAACTGAAGGAGGAACAGGAGTGCTTGAAGCCCACGGTATGTCATTTCTATGTACTAAATTCCCCCTATTTAACTACGCCAGTGTAAATACAGCTCCATTCCATGGCATCTTCAAGGAACCATTAAAATGAAACATCTGACTACATAAATATATATATACCCTTATATATATACCCTGGCCAAACCTATTCTCATTTACCTTCCATAGAAATGGAGGAGAACCTTCTGAGAACTGAATGAGAGCGATTCACCAGAAGAGGAAGAGGTTGTGAAAACTGTGAGCACTTACAGTAGACAGAAGGAAGGAAGGGAGGTAAAAATAAGAGAGGGAGAAAAGGCGATAAGAGAGAGAGAGTGTGTGAAGCAGAAAAGGAAGGAAAGGAAAGAGAGGAAGAAGGGACAGAAAAGGAGAAGAGAGGAACAACTAAGAAAGAAGCAGTTCTACAAGCTGAAACAGAAGTGAAACGGCTAAATGATCTGAAAGCACACCTACGCACTCATACAGGTTTTCAGGTCCCTCCAGCAGGACATTCTGGAGCCCGTTTTGGGTGAACTCAGACGGATTTGCTGCCACACACTCCAGTAGTAGGTCAGGAGCAGGAGCCGATACTGATACTAAAAATAGAAGCTGAGTATTGCACGGGACTTTATATACTCACTGCCTGGACATGACTGAGAGCAAAGGGTGTATTGCAGTGAGTAAGCATCATGTGACTTTGTAATGTATGCGTGCAGGAAAGAGAGAGAGAGAGAGCGAGAGAGAGAGAGAGAGAGAGAGAGAGAAGTTTGTGTGTGTAGCTTTGGCCCTGTGAGGTCATAGCAAGGAGGAGTTCCCTGGGCTCAAGTTTCAGTGTGGGATCTCCTGAGTGTGTTTCTATGCCTTACCTGATCTCAAAGCAAACAGTAGACGTTTCTGTCTGTGACCCCCTCCTCCACCCGCTCCGCCCCAAGTACACATGCACACTTGTTTCCTGTAAAATGACTGTCTCGGGCTTGAGTTCCTTTTTCTGTAGTTTCTTTACCTCAGCTCAGGCTGCTAACTGTCAGTTCAACTCAGCCAAGTCTGAAACAGGACAAACACTCAACAATCTTATTCAGTAATGCAATATATATACATATATATACATATATATATATATATTGGAGATACGTGGTGTATATGTGGTGTATATATATATATATACCCAATGTAGTTTTAATGGACATCAGTGAAACCACCAAATGTTTTTGGCCAGCATACATACATACATATATATATATATATATATATATATATATATATATGTGTGTGTGTGTGTGTGTGTGTGTGTGTGTGTGTGTGTGTGTGTGTGTGTGCATGTGTGGATTTGGGTGTATATATTGAAAGTTTTTAAACATATGAATATTGTGTATTTTAAATGTTATGTATACATACATTTTAGACTTTAAATGGCCGATATACCAGATTATTTTTTTACACGTTATAGTATATAGTATAGTATATGAAATATACAGGCAACAATTTTTTTTACACGTCATGAATATAATACATATACATATATACATACATTTTAGACTTTAAATGCCTGATATATATATATATATATATATATATATATATATATATATATATATATATATATATTATATAATATATATTATATATATAGATAATATATATATATATATATATATATATATATATATATATATATATATATATCAGGCATTTAAAGTCTAAAATGTATGTATATATGTATATGTATTATATTCATGACGTGTAAAAAAAATAATTGCCTGTATATTTCATATATTAAATTGCATTTTTAGCCCTCATTGTTGGTGTAGCTCAGTGGATACAACCATTACCCACCATGGTGCTATCACACCATCTGGGAGATGGGGGTTCGATGCTATGCTGTGTTACACCAATGGGAGTCTTGGGCAAGAATCCTAATGCTACATTATTGGCCTACCTGTAATATGAATACTTGTAAGTCGCTCTGGATAAGAGCGTCAGCTAAATGCTGTAAATGTACTAAAGAGTATAAAAACTTCGACATAACTTTTTATGATGCATTACAAAAAACTTCAAATGATACTACACACTGGTGTGTTTGTTCATTGAGGTACCGGAGGAGTTCCAAGACCTTCAAGAAAACAACTGAGCCAGCCTATCTCCTCCTCCTTCTCCTCCCTCCATCTACCTGTGCTGACGTCACCAGCTCCACTGCAATGCCAGACCGCTCGAGCCACTGTATACACACACACTCACGCGCACTTCCTCAAACACTCGGAGCGCGGCTCTCCGCTCAGCACACACAGCTCAGAGAGGGGAACGAGCTCACCGACCGGCCAGCGAGTCCACCAACTCCCGGAGCTCCTTAGGAGGTAAGAGAGGAGAACGCTTATACTTCTGCTGCTTCTTCTTCTGGAGTAACTTAGATGGAGTTAACGTGGCATATGTAGGACTCGTCTGTGTAAACGGTGAATCCTATCTGTGTATGTGTGGAGGAGGCTTCGGTACAGTGAGGGAGAAGCTGTAAGGCTAGTTGTAGTGGTGGGTGGTTGAAGTGTTTGGGTGGTGAGATGTTTGCAGTACCAGTAAAAGTACAGGCTGAAGAGAAAGAGAAGTTCATATCTTGAGCCAACGTTGTTGTTGTGGTGGAGGAGGTGGTGGTGGTGTTAGTGCAGTTCGAGAAAGAAAACAGTAGCAGCATCAGAACAAAACGACAACAACAAAAAAGTGTTGGACAGGAAGTGGCAGTGGTGTTAGTTCATGCTTTAGAGTTGAGGTTTGACAAGAGAAGAAGAAGGAAAGAAGAAGAGAACACTCGTTTGATAGAAGAGGGTGAAGTTGGCTTCCAGTTCGCCAGCTTTCTGGTACGAATTCCCCGTTCCACCTTAAATGGCGCCGCTGCTACGTTCTGGCCCCTAATGCGATCGAATGTAACGGCTGCGCCATTTAAGGTGGAACGGAGAATTCGTGCAAGCAGCCAACGAGTGGAACTTTTCTCGGTGGTCTCCACGTTATGTAAGCAAGAGACCCCCTAAGGACCACCCACAAACTTCAAGCCGCCTTTTTCTCCCCACGTTATATTTGCCTTTTTCTTCTGACGCTTGTAGAGTCTGTTCCATGGAGGAGTAGCTCCTGTGCAGTCAGTAGACTCAACGAAAAAGCAGCCTAACTTGTTTTAGTAGGTGCTGGTATGTCACTCACTGACAGGAGGCTGGGAAACGGGTAGAAGGACAGTCCCACCGAATTTTAAAAGCTGGAATCCAAAATAAAAGTCATTCAGGAATCAAATCAGGTTTTGAGGTGACTGGAGAAACTTCCTAGCTCCGGTGTGTTTACAGTGGTTGTGATGGAAACCAGGGGTCACGGAGCCTACAAGGCAGTATGTATAAGAGCCCTTGACTGGATACTTATTGCACTGGTTGAGGCTGTATGTGTCTTTTCAGCTGGTGATAGTGCTTAAACCGTGACTGGCGAGTGAGTAGCTTCTAGTAAGCAACCATGAGGGGAAGATGTGCCAATTAGCTGGCAGCTCATTTAATAGTTGATTAGCTGGTGATGTAATTCACTACATATCAATAAAGACGTGCGGTTGTAAAGTTTTGACTGTAGACAGACAGACAGCAGAATGCCCAAAGCACAGCATGCACTGGTTTAGTTTTATTATATTTTATTTCGGGTACTTTGTACATGCTTGGTTTTAAACTTTGACCGCTTCATGGTTTGTACTACCAGGATAACAAGCTCAAGCTAAATTTAAAAGCTGATAGCTACATAAGGGTTATTTGGTAATTACATGAGTTATAATCTGAATAAACGATTATTTGTTTCAGTACTCGATTGGTTATTTACGGCATTCGAAGTAGTCGCTTGTTTCAGCCTTAATGTTTAGTAGTGAAGGTAACAGCACTCCCACGCATGCAGGATTGGGCTGAACAGCAGTGCAGGCATTAGAAAACCACTTCTTAGCTTTAAAGCTAATTGGCTTCAGGTTTTTTGGGAGCATAAAGACTTGACTGGAGCAGTGGAAAAAGGTGATATGGCCTGATGTAGCCTGATATCATGTGGTCCTTTTCCAAGAGAAATGGGCGTGTCAGGAAGTACAGGAAATGACGCACCCATCTCGCATAGCTCCCACTATGCAAGCCTCTGGAGCCAGTGTTATGATCTGGGGTGTCTAGGGGCTCAGCAACCCTATGTGGTGATAAAGTCGGCTGAGCACCTGAATGTACTGAATGACCAGGTTACCCCATCCATGGATTTGTTTCTTCCTTTGATGGCACGGCCATATCCCGGGACGACAATGCCACGATTCATGGGGCTCAGATTGTGAAAGAGCATGAGGATTGGCTCAGGAAGCATGAGGAATCACATGAACTGGCCACCACCCCAAAAGCCCTAACCCCATCGAAAGCTGGAGAAGTGTTTACAGAGTGGTTTCATCGTCATTACACGAGCCTGGCCAAAAACGAATGCAGCCGTTCCAGAGTGAGCAAACGCACGCCATCATCAAAGATCGAGGCAGACCAACAGAATACTAGAGTGTGTGACTGGCAGCTCGGTTTTCACATGCAGTGTTGATGGTGGTAGAAGAGTGGCAGATCTGACAAAACCAGATTTTGTTTTGGGACTTTTTGCCTTGCAAATGCTCTGCATGTAGATGTCTGCCATGAAAATGTTTTAGGTTTTAGGCCAAATTCTTCTCTCAAATTTAGCGTAAAATGTCTCTCAGGCAGCAAACAGCACATTCATAACCATCTCTAATGGTCTAATGGTTTTATGGAAAGGAGGGAGCTTTTAGAGGCATTCATTTATATAGACATTTGGTTCCCTTCACCACTGCTGTGAACAGCTCTGCTTCGGCGAGTGAGCATTTCGGATCAAGCCTGTACGAACGATTTTCTCTACATCTTATCGGTTTTAGCCATGCAAAAATAATGAAAAGGCTTCAAATATGGCCCAGTTTTCAAAACAAAGACCAACCCATTAACGTCCATATCTGATTTGTATTTTTAAGCTATCCGTTGGTCCATATTTCCTATGAGCTCAAATCAGATTCTTTCTAATCAAACGAACCACATGACGAAGAAATCAATAGAAACTTGGTTATGAATACATTTGTGATCACTGGGTCCTGGTAGACGCATTTTAATTTAATCAGAACTAAACCTTCATCCTTTTTCTTTATTATATCTACTATTATATCGAAGCTGTTGGACAAGACTGGGTTAATCCGATTTCAACACTGAGAAGGATTTTCCACTGGCATTAGGACTAAATCCAAGACTAGGCTTAATCTACAACCACGTTATTACCCTGAATAACCTAAATCAAAACCCCAGTGCAGAAACCACAATAGCAATACTTGTTCAGGCCTACTAGATCACATGTACACCTACTGAGAGGCAGAGCATCTCCATCTCCACCTTCTCCTCCATCTGCAGGACTTTACAACAATGATCCAGGGCTGGTTCAGACTCCTCTAGAACTGCTGACGCTCTGAGCGACGCATGACACGTCATGCATCTTAGTTTCTTTTCTCTGTGTTGGGTAGGCGAGTTCGTGGCGTCACCTTGTTTGTTTGTTTGCTGTGTATGACGTTAAGAGGTTCAGCAGAGGAATTTGGTTGAAATGTTTTCAGCAGTGATTTAATCTGCCGTCTCCATAGCAACGGTCAACAAACTGTTTACTGTATGTGTATACATGCCATTTCTTACTCTCTCTATCTCTCTCATTCTCTCTCTCTTGCTCTGTCTCTTTTTTCCTTCTTCTTACTCTGTCCTCTCTCTTTTGTCCTTTATTGTACCTGTCCTTTTTTTTTCTCTTTATCTCTTCTTCTTTCCCCCTTATTCCCCTTTTCAGTTTCTGTCTCTCTTTCTGTTTCTCTGTTTTCCTTTTTCTTACTTTCTGTTTTCTCTCCCCCTCTCTTTCAATTCTCTTTTCCTCTCTCTCTTTTCTCTTTCTCTCATTACACCCACTTTCCTGTCTGTTTTTCTCCCTCACCCCCCTCCCTCTCTCTCTCTCTCTCTCTCTCTCTCTCTCTCTTACTCTCTCTCTCTCTCTCTCTCTCTCTCTCTCTCTCTCTCTCTCTCTCTCTCTCTCTCTCTCTCTCTCTCTCTCTCTCTCTCTCTCTCTCTCTCTCTCTGGCCATCTCTCTCTCTCTCTGGCCATCTCTCTCTCTCTCTGGCCATCTCTCTCTCTCTCTCTCTCTCTCTCTCTCTCTCTCTCTCTCTCTCTCTCTCTCTCTCTCTCTCTCTCTCTCTCTCTCTCTCTCTCTCTCTCTCTCTCTCTCTCTCTCTCTCTCTCTCTCTCTCTCTCTCTCTCTGCAGTGCTCTTGGCCAGTGCTGTAGTTTATGACACATTGAGCGTTGTACATGGGGAACATTTGTAAGCTGTTGTCTTCTCCTCCGCTGCAATCTGCTGGATGCTTATGGTGTTGATCTGCTGACAGACTAGTTCTTTACAGTTCTCAGTCGTGTCTGAGTCGCACATTGACATGGCACAGCGTTTGACAGAGGGAGCAGCCTGACACTTTGTTTGCCTTAAAGAGCTGCTTCAGATGCCACGAGGACTGTGCCTTGCAACGTCTCCTTACTGACCACAAAACTTCTGTTATGACACGCAAACAGCCACGTCCCACACACACAATGGTTCATCCTCTCTTCTTTTGTCATGCACACACTCCTGTTTTACCACAGATCTCACGCTTGATGCTCTTGTGTCGTAGTGCATCTGTCTCCAGCTTTCAGTCGTACGGCATTTGGCGTTAACCTTCGTGTATTTTGTAAGAGAGATTTCCTTTATTGCTTCATTGAGCGCGTGAGGGATGCACACGCAGTACTGTGCAACAGTATCAAAGTGGTTTGTCAAAAGATGATGTGGTAGCAGATAAATGTTTTAAAGTGGTTTAAAAATGCTAGAACTATTATACCTCATTGGTCTCTACAGTAGTAGAGAGCTGTAATGGACAATGAAGGCAGTTCAGACGTGTACAGAAGCTCTTTATGATTCTAATACATGAGAGAAAGCCATGTGAGATTACCAGTGCTGTATCATACTTGAAACGCAGTGAATAAGTAGATCACTTGACAGAAGGTATTATAAACAGGTGTTTACAGTGTTTAATTTAAGGACAATTTAAATATTAAAGATTGTGTCCAAATACTAGGGAAGTGTCACTGTTGGGACATGACGAGTTAATTCAGTAAAAGTAATAAACTGCAAATATTTTAGTGCAGCGTCACATAAACATACTGCTCTAATCAGTGCATCAGTAAATATCAGTTAGCCTAGAAGTATTAGCCAAGTCTTGTATCTATCCAGTGCTGTTCTGCCATTTGTGTGTCCCTAAAGCACCTTTTGGTGTCCAGTTCATTATATGTTACGTTGAATATCTGTGCTGTAAAATAGCAACTTTTACAGGAAAGGGATCAAACAGACTTTACTTTATATACAAGTTGATGTGTCACTGTGTGACTTTTTTACCCTTCTCCAAGTTATTGTTTTCGGTGCATTCATCATTCAATTTACACACAATGTAAAGGACAACAGGTGTTGTCCAAATACACTAAAAATGGTGTGTGTGTTTTTTATTATTAATAATAATAATGATGATGATGATGATAATAATAATAATAATGTTTTATTATTATTATTATATCATTTTTGTATTTTTCTTTTTTTTAGACAAAGTTGCAACATACGTGAAAAATCATCTAATTAAAATGAAAGTACTACTTCTAGAAGTAAGAGGGAAGTGACTGTTTAGCACAATGAGTCATTTTGGCACAAGTGTTCCAGCAACACAAGTATAGCGCCATTGCGCTTACCTAACTCACACATGCAGACCCACAAATGTACACTACATGCTGTGAAAGACTGTGCAGACTATACAGTTTAAGTGCAATTACTAAATATATATTGCTATACCGTAGGCAAGGCAATGTATTGCAGTTGTATTAAATGTAATTTTAGGAAAACTGTCATAGTATAAAACATTCTATGTTAATTCTTTTCTTTTTTATAACAAATAGATTTTTTTGTGAAGCTGCTTTGAGACAACGTTGGTTGTAAAAAGCGCTATATAAATAAATACTGATTGATTGACTGATTGATACCACCATTACCATCGGTTTGCTAATGCTAGCGGGAGCAGTGCACCCTTATGCTACGTTTTAGTTGAAGAGTCTAAAAGCTAAAGATAAATGACAGCACTTCTCTCTGGCAGTTGAGGTTTCAAACACCAACCCAAATGAACCACTGTCTTCCACCAGACTGGATGTAGATCACATGTGACTGAAACATACCAAATAATGTGTAATACCTCCACGAATAACAGCTGTGATTCAATTTGGCGTGGACTGCACACGTTTCTGGATGTAGGCCACATCAGTGTTCAGACACTCTTGCATCAAAGAGTTGTGCAGTTGGTCCAGATTTGGTGGATGCCTTCCCTGGCACAGTTCTGAGCAGTGTTTCCTGTAGACTGGGATTTTAGCTACTGCTGGTAGACCCGTATGACCGTACGCTTCCATACACCTGCAGAATCAGCTACTGCCTTCACACTATGGTCTTTGGCAACCTCTCCTTTTAGCCAATCATTAACATCTGCTTTGGAGCCGTTTTCCACACATGGAACAAGACATTCTCTGCACTGTAGCACCTCTTCTCAATCTATGAACTCTGCCACTCACCCCGCAGGTATTTATAGCAGGAGCCTGAAGTTAGTACACACAGTGTAGCTTCAGTAGGAACAGACGAAGTAGAACCTGTAGTGGTACTACTAATAAAAAAAGCACATTAAATAACATGAAAATAATAAACTACAATGATTTTTATTCAGTGTTTTATAACCTACACAGCACTAAAATCCTGTTAATCAGGTGTAATTATGCTCACTTTTCAAAGAGATGTGTACTTTGTGTTCTTTAAGTATTGATGTTGGCCAGGATATGCTCAGAAATCGTACTGTGATGCCACAGTAATGGTAAAACCATCATCATATTTGCCCAAACCTACTAGTGGTATCCAAACTTTTGCATAAAACTGTAGGCTGTGAATATGATATAACAAAAACAATTACTACAAGTGATTCCAGCCCTTGGAACGCTAGTGTGTATCATTATTCATCGACAGCATGCCTCAGTTTTGAATAATGCATGCTGGCAGTGGCAGTGCACAGAGAGCAGCTTCACACCTGCTGTCATCTAGCCTGTGTTAACCCTGACACAAATGCACGCACCCACACTGACTAACCAACACTGTTCGAGATGGAAAGGGTTTGCATTACTCATGATTTTCTGTGCTGTCAGTGAACATCTTTCTCAAAGGCGCAATTGTTTACTTGCTGAGACCATTTGAGAAACACATGTTGAGCCCTCTCTTTTTTATGCTGACTGTACATTAGTGGGGTTTTTGTTATATTGTGCTCTGTTGGTATATCTGCTGGGAGGTTAAAATGTTCAGTAAGTATGTTTAAACTGCAGTTTAGTAATTGTTGTTGTTGTTGTTGTTGTTTTCCTTTGAAAACCAAGACAGCAAAACTGTTCTGGCCCAAATCTGGCCCACATTCCCCCTTTTTTATGTGGCCCACTTGCCAGATGACTTCACAGCACTCTGGGGGTATCGCTCCCGGTAGCAAGACGTGGGTCACATATGCACCACATTAGCGCCATACCTCAACCAGTAGGCGTCTCTGCCGTATCTGTGCCTGAAGTGGACCAGATCTGTTTTGGTACAGGTGGGCCAAATGCATGTTGTAAATATGTGGGCCACATTTGGCTCACAGCAGATTACCTGTGCCAGTATACATATTGATTGTCTCCTCTCCACTTAAAGGGGAAAGCTTTGTAGGGCCCCCAACGTGCTCATTAAAGTCATTTTATTCTACTAGATAATATTTGCATGCTTCAGTTTACCTAAAACACTGTATTCACCCTCTGTCTGTAACACAGCGTTAGAGCTCCTGTGTCTTTAGGCCCCGCCTCCTGATGTGGACGCCCAGTGTGCTCCGAATTGGTCAACTCTCTCGCATGTTTTCAGTTCTGCAGCATCAGTTTGAGCCAGAGCCTGACCCTGAAAGTCGGGTGAAGCACAGTGGTA
>JAMWET010007672.1:112500-120000 GCA_024036415.1 Prochilodus magdalenae | reverse complement strand
CTGGAGCATAAATGTGTCAATGGCCAATCTAGGTGGATGACTAACACCGGGTGGCCAGAAGGAATAAACAGATGATTAAAGGCTCTGGCCATTACCGTGAACCTCTGGTGCGTGTGTGTATGTGTGCCTGTGTGTGAGTAAACAGAGAAGTATGCTGTGACGGCTTGCCCCAATAACATCCATGACACGCTTCTGTCCTGATAAACAGGTTAGCCTGCCTCGTCCGGGCACTTTCGCATCAGATCGCTGGCTCAATCTACAGAACCGGCACGATGACTGTGCCCTTCACACAGAAGTCATTTAGGTTGCTGTACTATACAAATCTACCAGCAAGGCTACACCTGTCTTCTGAGTTTTCTGTGTAATGTTGATGATGTTAAAGTAGAAGTTGATCTGAGAAAATAAGTTTTCTTTTTTCCCCTTTATACTGGTGTGCCTTACAACAGCATGCATATCCCAGGAATGGCTTAAAACTCTAAAGTGTCAGACGACACATTCATAACCGTTTCCTGTGAATACTTTCTTTGTGGGAGCTTTTAGAGGCTCGAAACACTTGGGCTAGACACTGGGTTCCCATCACCGCCACTGTGAACAATTCTGAGTCAGTAAGTTTCCCTAGAATGGAGCATTTCACATCAAACCACTTGTTAACCATTGTGAAAAATTCCCCTTTAACAACTCGGAACAGTTTGAGGCAAGTGTGATTTAGCCGAGCAGTTTGCACAGAGCTAACTTGTAGGGTGTATGCTTACTGCCGCTGTCGGAACAAAACCTCTTGTCAGCATTTGAGCTGTTTTTCAGTTTTTGCCTGATTTGGAAATGCCTGTTGCTCTTTATATTTGAAGTACATATCATGACAAATGGCCCACAAGAAATGACCCAGAACTGTTTGGTGGCGAAAACATTTCGTTACCTTTACGTGCATTAAAAGTAAGTTATCAGTAAAGTTATAATTGGAAAATATTAGGCATTTATTTGACATTAGCGATATTAGTTGCTGTAACCTTCCATTACTTACTTTATGCCTTAGGATTAGAGACAGATGCTAATTTTCTTCTGCAGATCTGATGCTTTTTTTCTTAGTTCTTAAGCTTTAAGATGAGATAAGATAAGATAAGATGATCCTTTATTAGTCCCACAGTGGGGAAATTCACAGTGTTACAGCAGCAAAGGGATAGCAAGGTACTCAGTACAAAAAATAAGAACAGAACAATATAAACATTATAAATAATAAAGGTCAAAACCTCTGGAGAATCTTATTTACAGAAAATTGCACAATATTTACAGATAATTGCACATTTATTCTTTAGATAAGCTTAAGACAAGCATTTGAAAACGGGATATAATGCTAAAACCATTCCGGCTAAAGGCCAATACAGCTAACAGTGTGAGCATGCAGTATTTCAGGATAGATCTGTTAGAGAACTGGATGAGATTTATTCCTGTTTTCCTCCTCCGATCACTGATTCAGCTATTTCCGCTAATATTAACCCTATGGCAATGCCTGGTATCAGATCGATGCCATGGAACTAAAGCAAATTTGGAATGCCAAACATGTTTGGGCAAATTGACAACATGTGGGTAGGAAGGAAGTTGTGGGCATTTAATTGTTCCCTGAACTGTGTTTAATGTCGACTAGGCCTACTTACAAGTCTCTTAAGGGTTGGTTACCTCACTTCTAGCTGGCTGTCTTTCTTGTATGTACCCATAACGTGAATAGGAACCACAGTGTTTTTCAGATTCACTCCACAACCTTTGGTATTTCCCCTCCTGATTTAATTCACCAGCTGATTATTCCACACCTCCAGATAAAACAGAAATATGTAAAACTGTGTAGGCCTGAAAGCTCTCGTCAGGCATCCACCATCACCCACTCTTGGCAAGAACCCATGTTTGGCAGCGAACAAAAGAAGGGATATAAATAGAAGCGATAATTTAGAACTGAAACATGAGGTTGGTTTGTGTTTTTGATTAGAAGGAGAGTGTGGTTATTTCTGTTGATTGGATTTACTGCAGCACAGTATTTAAATTTTACAGTACAAACGATTTATAGATTTTGGCCGTATTTTTAAAGGCGGCACTGCTGTACCAAAAAAAATATCATGACCCATTATGTATCATGAAACGTCTTGAAGTATTTGTGATATTGCAAGTGTGCCATATCGTTCAGTTCTACATGCAGTATAATACAGTCGGTCATTCCTACAGATTGCGGTACACTACTACATGAAGTACAGGGGTCGGAATTTGGACACCTGCTGTCTTTAACGACTGCTGCCAGCATTTAGCCAGATGGTTTGTCAGTTTGTTGTTAATTTTAATAGTTAATAGAAAGTCATACTGTGCTCTAAACCAGTGTTTCCCAACCAGTGGGATGCAGAGTGACCTGCGGAGCACACTCTTGTGGCCCTCAGGTCTTTACAGAATGAGTAAGTAGTTTGGTGAAGGCACTTCAGTCAGAATCAAGAATTTAATTATAACCCGTTGCTATGTCAGTGTAAGTATTAATATTATTATTAGCGTTATTAGTTGTATTATTATTATTACCAAAGGACCATCATAAACAGATAGGCCTTTAGGTAGAGCCCACAAGCCTACACAAGTCCACAAGCCTACACAACCTAAATGGGGATCGGAATGTGAGTTAGGAGGAGCACTGAATAGATTTTAACTAGCTTCTAGTGTTTTGTTAGCAACGTTAGCATCATAGCTCCCAGCGCTAAAACAAATCTACATCAACTATGAAGTGGAACAAACGTGTAAATGCAATTTTACACTCCACTGTTCCTGTAACTGAGCAGGCACTGACTGGTTAAGAGCCCCACTTGGCTAGTTTTGGCTTTTCTAGACGAGATTTGTGGAACCTAGCTGTCCGCTGTGACTTTTGGCTGTCAAACCTCAGATTTCTGTCTCCATTCTCACATACACTGTTGTTGGTATTGTGCTGTGGTGTGTTTAGACAACAGTTGGGCTACCAGGCTCTGCGTTTGCCCTAAGGCTGTTCATGTGACTGTAAGCAATTTACTGACACCTGCTCAAAGCATTAACGAACCACACAATAACTCACATTCCACACGCTTTCGGGGGCACCGTGAACTCTTGCCATTCACTTTCAGGACCTCTCGCAGATGTGTGGCGCATTTGACTGAGCAGCTTATTAGAGTTTATTGGCCTAGTAATCCTAAACCACCTCTAAGTGTGTGGGGCAAGGGAAAAAAAGGAACAGAAAGAGAGAACGAGAGAGCTGATTATACACCACTCCTTCATTGACAAGAGAAGATGAATATGAAATCGCCTCTAGCAAATCATGTCAAGGACAAAAACATCTTTTTCAAACTTGGGCCCTCACTGACCACGACTTTAACCTTGTATCCAGGTGCAACTTGTGCTTCCTCAACTATGTGTGTGTGTGTGTGTAACCTGACCTGAAGTTAGGTAGAGAGTAGGAGGTCTCGAACACGCACACACAATAAGAGGTCTCTATTGCACGGTCGTCTCTCGGTAAAAGCAATTACTGCTGAACAAACACACCAGTCAGCACAATAACAGAACAAGCAGAGGCTTTGACCAGGCATGGTGTTTGTATATGTGGGCTAAGGATGTACTTTTTTTTAAATTAGCATGTCCCCATCTCAGGCATTAAATTAAATACTACATCAGAATCACAGTTCCCTTCATGTATATAGCATAATGTTGCAAGTAATCTAAGGTTGTAGTTTTGTAGAAGTAGTCGAGCTTGTTTAAGCCGGATTACCCTGCTCGAGCAAAAGCGAGTGTGCTGGCCGTTCTGGTTGACCAGACTTCCACCATCCAAAACAAAACGTTCACTCTCATAGCACTTCTATTTTTCTATCTACTCTCTACATGTGCAATTCTCAGCACCGTCTGCCATATAGAAGCCCTTTGTAGTTCTACAGTTAGACACTGTAGTCCATTTGTTTCTCTGTATAGTGTATTACCCTGTCCTTCAATGGTCAGGTCCCCCAGAGGACCACCAGAGAGCAGGTATTATGTGGGTAATGGATCATTCCCAGCACTGCAGTAACACTGACATGGTGATGGTGGTGTTGGTGTGCATGTTCTGGTGTGAGTGGGTCAGGCAGTAGTGCTGCTGGACACCTCTGTGTTACTGCTGGACTGAAAATCTTCTATCAGCTAAACCTATCCAGTCGACAGCATCCTGTGGGCAGCGTCCTGTGGGCAGTGTCATGTGGACAGCGTCCTGTGGGCAGTGTCCTGTGGACAGCGTCCTGTGGGCAGTGTCCTGTGGACAGCGTCCTGTGGGCAGCGTCCTGGGACCACTAATACAGGACTAGAGGAAGACCAACACATGTGCAGCAGCAAATATGCTATCGCCTCTGACTGTACACCTACAAGGTGCACCAGCAAGGTAGGAGTGTGTAATAGAGTGGACAGTGAGTGGGCACAGTGTCTAAACACTCCAGCAGCACTGCTGTGTCTGATCCACTCACACCAGCACCACACACATTAACACACCAACACTATGTCAGTGTCACTGCAGTGCTGAGAATGATCCACCACCCTCATAATACCTGCTCTGTGGTGGTCCCGTGGGGGTCCTGACCATTGAAGGAATGCGTGAAAGGGGCTCACAAAGAATGCTAAAATACAGATGGATCATAGTCTGCAATCGTGGAACTACAAAGTGTTCCTGTATGGTAAGTGGAGCTGACAACTGGGACAGTGAGTGCAGAAATAATGAGGTGATCCGAATAAAGTGCTGTAGGTTTCAGTATCGCTTTTAGAAAAGAAACAACAAAAACAGGAATGTCGAGAGGGAATCTTACTCGTACTGTTTGTTCTTTGTTGCTATGTGGGAGTTGCCTGTTTAGTAATTAGTGATTAGCAAAATCTTTCACACACACACACACACACACACACACACACACACACACACACACACACAATCTGGCTCGTGTGCTTATATCCCACAGGACACACCCACTCGTCACACGTTTAATCGGCTGAGGGGAGTCTCTTTTAACACCTTTTCTGCAGAACACCCAGGAAACCCTGGCAATCTCTTGTTATTAAATAGATAGTGTTTATAATGTGTGATAAAGCTGCAGTGGAGAGAGTGTATATTGTAATATTATTATGGTATAATAAAACTCAAAAGACCGTTTTCTCACTGTTTGCTTTAATGTTAGTCTTGCAAAACCTCCATCTGAATGGAAGACATGATGCTATAAAGCAGCATGGCAAACAACCTTGAGCCATGGCTCCAGTCATAACTGTGAAAGCAAGAGAACACACTGTTTCCTGAATTGGCAGCTGTGTGGCACGTAGGGGTCGACTGAGACGGTTGGAGCATGGAGGAGTCAGGGTTTTCAGGGCTGGTAGGTTTAATAGTGACATTTGAAAGGGAGGAAAATGCAAAAAAAACTAAATAGTAATTCAGAGGTCATAACCATAATGGGCTCAGCAGACTTTCAGAATCGGGTTCTGAATGACGGGATCCATAGGTTGAGAAGAGGTGGTACAGTGCAGCGAAAGTCTCATTCCATGTGTGGGAAATGGCTCCAAAGCAGATGTTAATGACTGGCTGAAAGGAGTGACTGCTGTATGAAAGTGTCAGAAGAGTCTACGGGTTTTAATTTTTTTTGCTGCTGTGTGTGTGTATCACATGCTTTCTGATTGGCTTCTTAAAATGTGCTGCGTGATTCATTGAAAATGACCTGGTTGGCACAAAGGTCATGTCGTGTCCTGCCGTGTCCAATACATTTCACACACTGGCACACCAGCACCTATGCTCAGCCACCAGTTCAGTTCCTCAGCACGTCACAATGTGTCACTCCACATTTTGGCTATTTTAGGGAGCTGCAGCTGCACTTTTAACAAGCAAAAATAGAAAAAAGACCAGAAATTGTGTATAACTCATTTATTACAAGTATAACAAGCTGCAGGACCTGGTACGAGCTGCAAACACAGTTGATATAAGTGATAGTGCCGTGTCGTAAATAGTGTCGTGCTGTGGAAGCTTTTCCATTAGCTTCTGATGTATTTATTTCTGTCTTGTCTGTTCTCTTCATCAAAGGGTGCTTAGTTTTGCAACAGGCTTCTCTCACGTTAAGGAGTCATATAAATGTATTTGTTGAGTTTTTACAGAGGGGATGATGGGAAGCAGGAGTCAGTGTAAACAGGTATTAGATTTTCAGCCAAAAATGACCAGTAAAGCCTACACATCTTTTACATTTTTAGAAAAAAAGGCAATAAAGGTTCATTTTGCCTACACAAGTCCACAAGCCTACACAACCTTAATAGGGATCGCAATGTGAGTTGGGAGCAGCACTGAACAGATTTTAACTAGCTTCTAGTGTTTTGTTAGCAACGTTAGCATCATAGCTCCCAGCTCTAAAACAAATCTACATCAACAATGAGGTGGAACAAATGTGTAAATACAGTTTTACACTCCACTGTTCCTGTAACTGAGCAGGCACTGAATAGGATTTTATACCATTTTGACTTACAGTGGTCTGCTTTTACTTCTCCATCATAAGTGAGCAAATAAAAAATAAAAAACTGTTTTGGCGAAAATCTTTTGAACTACTGACGTCTCATGCTTCAGTGCGTTATCATTTATGTGAACGCTTTCTGAGGGAGCCGTCTAAGGTGTTATACGTCTGGTTTGTCTCGCCACCAGACTCTTAAACGTTATACTGTTTCACAGCAAACCGCTCTAAAAAACTTCTTTCTTAAATTATGCAGAACATTTGAAATGAGTGGGGCTGTGTTAATTTTATGTCTGTTAGCTTATCATGCTAGAAAGATATGTAGTGAATCCTATATATAGGAAGGTGGACAAAGCCTTTGTTCATAAAAGTTCTCCCTAGTCCCATTAATTGCATCCATAATGCATTCAAATAGAGCCTGTCATAATAGAGAAGCTTTTATCAACCAAAATAATAAATAATGGAGCCGCTTGAATGTTCTTTTTTACCAAGAGCTTGTTTTACTGTAACTCCTACAAACTCCTGCTAAATGCCGTCTTTCATCTCTCTCTCTCTCTCTCTTTTTCTCTCTTTCTCTCTCTCTCTCTCTCTCTCTCTCTCTCTCTCTCTCTCTCTCTCTCTCTCTCTCTCTCTCTCTCTCTCTCCCTCCCCCACTGTCCCCTCCCTTGCTCTGTGTGTGCTCATTTTTTCCGCTCTCTCCAGGGAAACTAACTAGTGGGTCTTTTTTTTTTCTTGTTCTTCTTTTTTCAGTCATATGCAGCTGTGAGGATGTGTGGGTAACAGTTTAAATGTGAGGGAGGAGTTAATTCATTAGCTAATATTCAACACACTGCAATGTAATAGTCTCTGCCTGAGTTGCTTCATTGTAGAACAGCTATTGTGTTTGTGTAATGAGGTATATGAGGAATGCTGTGTAAGAAATGTAAGAAACCTCACTCACAGGATGTTGCCTACTATACCCACTATAACAGTGATGGTAGACCACAGTGATGGTAGAAACCCGAAGTTGTTCATTTATTCATGTATT